>JANVCJ010147809.1:0-15176 GCA_026413505.1 Epizoanthus ramosus
TTACCTCACCTTACCTCACCTTACCTTACCTCACCTCATCTCACCTTACCTTACCTTACCTTACCTTACCTTACCTTGCCTTGCCTTACCTTACCTCGCCTTACCTCCCCTTACCTCACCTCCCCTTACCTCACCTTACTTTACCTTACCTCACCTTACCTCACCTTACCTTACCTCACCTCATCTCACCTTACCTTACCTTACCTTACCTTACCTTACCTTACCTTGCCTTGCCTTACCTTACCTTACCTTACCTTACCTCACCTCACCTCACCTCACCTTACCTTTCCTTACCTTACCTTGCCTTGCCTTGCCTTACCTTACCTTACCTCACCTCATCTCACCTTACCTTACCTTACCTTACCTTGCCTTACCTTACCTTACCTTGCCTTACCTTACCTTACCTGACCTTACCTCACCTCACCTCACCTCACCTCAGCTTACCTTACCTTACCTTACCTTACCTTACCTTGCCTTGCCTTGCCTTACCTTACCTAACCTTACCTTACCTTACCTTACCTTGCCTTGCCTTGCCTTGCCTTGCCTTACCTTACCTTACCTTACCTTACCTTACCTTGCCTTACCTTACCTAACCTTACCTTACCTTACCTCACCTTACCTTGCCTTACCTTACCTTACCTTACCTAACCTTACCTTACCTTACCTTGCCTTACCTTACCTAACCTTGCCTTACCTTACCTTGCCTTACCTTACCTAACCTTACCTTACCTTGCCTTACCTTACCTAACATTACCTTACCTTACCTCACCTTACCTTGCCTTACCTTACCTTACCTTACCTTACCTAACCTTACCTTACCTTACCTTGCCTTGCCTTACCTTACCTTACCTTACCTCACCTTACCTTGCCTTACCTTACCTTACCGTACCTAACCTTACCTTGCCTTGCCTTGCCTTACCTTACCTTACCTTACCTCACCTCACCTTACCTTACCTTACCTTACCTTACCTTACTTTACTTTACCTTACCTTACCTTACCTTACCTTACCTTGCCTTACCTTACCTTACCTTACCTCACCTTACCTTACCTTCCCTTACCTTACCTTACCTTATCTTACCTTACCTTACCTCACCTCACCTCACCTTACCTTACCTTACCTTACCTTACCTTACCTTACTTTACTTTACCTTACCTTACCTTACCTTACCTTACCTTACCTTACCTTACCTGACCTGACCTTACTTTACTTTACCTTGCCTTACTTGACCCAACCTTATTTTACTTTATTTTTTGTTGTATTTTTTATTTTGCTTTTAGTTTTTTTAAAAAATGAAAATGTCATTGTCAGAACTATACAACTTTGCATAATTATCTCCATCTATATAATCTACATAATTATCTCCATCTATATAATCTACACAATTATTTACATCTACTTCGTTACTTTATATCGCGCTATCGCGCGCGTGTACCTTGATTTACAATCTACACATTAAAATGGAACTTCTAAATGACTTACTTCGCTTATATTCTCCCCGTCTCCTGAACAAGATCTCAAAATGGTCACGCTTTTGGCTCTTACAATTAAAGCGAGTTGGGTATGAACCTGAAATTCTATCATTTTCCCAGGAACATTCAATTGATTTAGATTACAAATTCTTGGTGAAATTGTGTGTTCTGTTCCTATGTTCAGCCCATTTCTGGTTCACCCGTTCGTGCGCAGTTATAAATTGTTCATAGCCATTTTGTTCCCAAGACCTGAAAAATTCTCATATTGAAGTTTAAGCCTTGGATAACTAATCTGCAGCAGGTGATACCACTGAGTGGTGATTGAGTACTCGTCTATTAGTATCAGGCTCCGATCCTACTCCTATGCCTGCTCGCACGATACAACATTGCATGCAATATTGCGCACAATAGAAAATTGCTTTATGTGTTTTACCTGCAATTGTTGCAATTCGCAATAATCCGATGTTACTGCAGCAACAAAGAGCAGAACAATTTCACCAGCTGCCCACTAACCACTTATAAATCGCAACATTGCATGTGATGGACACACGAAACAGTGAATTTCTTGCTATCAAATCACGTGATGTGTTTGTACTGTGTCAGCATCGTGTTCATTAAATATCTATTGCACGCAATATTGCAGAGGGTTGTCCCCCATGAGCATGCAATATTGCATGCAATGTTGCAACGTGTGTCCAGGCCGTAACAATTCGCCGCAATCATGTTCTCGAACTCAATTTTGTTGTGGTATCGATTCTCTGTTCGTATATAAACAGAAATAATTTCACATCGCTTAGCACATATTTCTTGCACTTTTTATGTATTTCTTGTACATTTTATGTACACTAAAGTAAAAGTAAAATTAGCATTGGTAGTTGAGGCAGCAAATGTGGATGACCAACGCCCTACTATTGTACTCGAAACCACTGCCATTTTTAAAACCTGACTACGCACGTGTGCCTTTAAATAAAATATTTTGAAAAAAGTGCAATATTCTTTGAGGTATTACTTTTGCCAGTTTGTTTGATATTTTGAGCTTACCGAGTGTAGTATAAATCTAGTATTGTAACAGGCTAAGGGTTCACCCAACTTGCCGTGTCCGACTTTTTACCCCCGGAGAGTTCTATTGCCCCGGGGCCGGGGCTGTTGAGACGTATGAAGCTGTGAATAATGAAAACAAATGCATTGTGGGTCACTGATTAAGGAAGGAGATGCTATTACCGTTTGTTGTTTATTCTTAAAATATATTATGCCAGCTAGCTGCGAACAGTCAAGTGCTCACAGCCGGACGCGGGGCAACTTTTGGCATAAATAATTTATGTGAACGAGCTTGTCCGAGTCGCAGTGTTTGCTTGGCCAATGCGATATGATTGAACATATCGAAAGGAGATTAACAGTGGTATATTGGATCAAACCTATTAATAACATCCAATTCAAAAGATTCAAGCATTTGTTGGACCTCTGCTTCAGAAAATAGCACAGGGATAAACAAAACGGTACACGGCTGCAAACCAACATATGACATTTGAGGGAATATGAGAAGCAGAAAAGTGCTTTGTATCCCTGGTATCCCTGGTATCCTTGCTGCTGTTTCAACAAATTTAGTGGTGTTCATGTGTTTTGGCCAGAACATTGAAGGTGAGAGGAGAGCTTGTATATACACACATTAAACTAGAACGCAAGTTTAGATTAAATTAATCTAACATCCGCTATGAGCTGTTCAGCAACAAGCATGATACTAAAAATCATTTTTACATCTATTTTACTAACATTTGTAAGAATTTCAGCGTGTCCTCGAATTTCTACAGCCTATATATACATACACTCCAATAAGATTTAGTTTATTCCGAAATACTGTCATCTTTGTTTGCCAGCTTTAATTTGTTCGTAACTGGCGCTCTTTATTCTGTTTCACTGTAGAATCAATGTGCGGTTTTATTTTGCGGATATAGTACTCCGAGACGAGCTTTCCGTCTTCGTTCCATTTTAAACAGCAAGAATTTGCAACAGTTTTAATAAATACCCGAGACGGTTTCCAAATGAGTGGATTATTCGACATATTCATCTCATATTCAATTCTATTCTCAATATTAGTTCGTTTCTTTTGAATGACTGTCTGATTTACATACCAAACAAAGACAGTTTAATGATACGTAATTGTTACGAATCACTTGACAAAAACAACAACTATCAAAAGTGTCCAAGTGGTTTAATGAGGACGTTGCCTTGACAAGGTATAGCGTTTCATAATTTTCAAATACGTCGGCACAAATTATTGAATATTTACAATGTAAACTAGCCGAGACCCCATGCATGGCGCAATCAATTGCAGATTACACCGTATTTGTCATTATCATTCACTGATTCTTTCGAAGTTAAATTCTCAAAGTCACTTTCTCCCAGTTTTATTAAAATGTCGTACGTTCTTCGATGAGAATGTACAGCTGTAAATAGCAGTGATACTGGTGGTAAAATTTATTAAAGTCTGATAATTGGTTGTTAATGTAAAGAGAATGAGACCTGTAAGAGATACTGTGATCACTGAATAGAACCGCTGCCAGGTAATGTCCATTCTAATTTAATATACATGCACATGGAATATATATCCAGTAAGTACCGACCGTCTAAAATAGCAATCATCAATCAAGAGAAGCCATTTATTCTCAAAATATATGAAGAAAAAGTGTCTGTTTTATCACTGAAAAACCTGAAAATAAAAATTTCTTTCTAAAACGTTCTAACAAGAAAATTAATTTACCAAATATGTGTGAAATATAAATATGGCAAAAATACTAGGATAAGCCCTGCTTAGTTTCAGGGTCTTTGTATTAGACGGATTTTCTCAAAAGCGGTTGGATTTGTAATTGCACGATACAAGAATGCCAAAATACAATTAAAGATACAGACAGTAAGTCTTCAAATAAAAATCACTAAGTGATATTTATTATATTAACAACAGCCCTTACTGGCAAAAATTAATTAAACAAAACGTTTGGCTCTAGGAACCCAAAGGTGTGAAACAGAGAACGATGATGTCAAAAATCAGCCAATTAATTAACAAATTTTGCGAAGGACAGCCCGCAAATGATTGAATTGAAGCAACTGACGTTAAACCTACATTTTGCTGGTGGGCATCTATCTCCAGCTATCTATGTTCTGGGTGGTCTTAGTTTCAGCGGTATTTTGTATCATTTCTCGGCTTGTTTCGGGGCGGGGATCATCTTCGTTCTATTTACCGATAAGACAGATACGTATACCGGTTGCTCTTAAATATCCGACGGGAGCCTTTGTGTTTTTTCTATTGTTATGTGTCGATCACTAATCATTTCAGTTTTGTTCTCTAATCCTCCCGGTCACGTTGTCACGTTTATGGATCAGCAAGCTGCATATTTAAAATATATTTTTAGAAACTGAATATCGCAGCCTGCGGTGTCCGAGTCTGTTCGTAAATTGTGAACAATAGTTGGAACAAAATCACACAGGTACTACTTACTAGGTAGGTTGCTTTGGAAGTTCTGACTAAAACTCATATAAATGCATGGCTTCAAAGCTAGCCAATAGCAGAAGCAAATTATAAGTTGACAAATGCTCGTCAGTTTTAAAATTGAAAGTTGGAATTACGTCCACATTAATCCGTTTTCGTTTGGAAAAGCTAGTGCTTGTGAAGATCGTCCAGGGTTTTACAACTTGGAAAGACGGAACCGGAACCGGAACTCACGGAAACAGAATGGCGACACAAAATACTAAAACACGGAATTCAGTCAAATTAATTAATTTTTAAAAAAGGCAGTGTTCAATAGGGAAAAAATATTAACAGAATGCTGATCCTCGATGCAGATTTGATGCTTGACTCGCCTTACAATCAGTACCAGTACCAGTACGCCGGCGACCTCCAGCTTCCATTTCTCTGCCCGCAACTGTGGCAGTACTGATTCTCAGGTCCGTAACTAAATTCCCCCGTTCTGATTGGCTGAAACTTAGGTCCATAACTTACCGTACTGACAGACGTTTAGTCTGTAGCGGACTTCAAAACAACGTCGAAAGAAACAAAAATAAATACTGTACAAATGAGCCATGTAATAAAAATCTTAATAACCTCGTTTGCTCGGTCTGTCCGGCAAAATATTCTCCCGGACGGACCTCGCATTTGGTTATTAAGATGTTTGTATCTGATTTGTCAACGTTTAGAACCAAACCGATTTGATTTTGAGGTCGCCATTGCCGAACACACAAGGCTCTTCGTTGAATCACACATCACACCAGTCCTCTGTTAACAGTTTACTAGATCTTTCTCCACAAATTCTTTTTTAAATGATTTGACTTAACTCATTCTGATATTTCCATGTTTTAATAATCTGTGTCACCATTCCGTTTCCACGATTCCGTTTCCACGATTCCGTTTCCACGATTCCGTGTTCCGGTTCCGTTTCCATCATTCCCTGTTTAAGCAAAGCCCGTAGTCCACACAAAACCTGGAAAACTGAACGAATTCACTTAGGAATCAAATCGCAGACAAAGATTTGAACAAAACAGTGAAGAAAACCTGCAGAAAATATATGCTAATCCCGCTAGTATATCCTAGTAATAACCTTTACATGCACATTATATTTTAAAGCTACATTAACATTGCCTTTACTATTCTATCAAATCACTCATCTAAATGAACAGAAAGTGCAAAAATCTGGCTAAAAAACACGTTTCTTGAATCGCTTCCCGCACAACCGGCATCCTTCGCCTTCGGTACGAACCGAACTGAGCGCGTACTCGTCAAAATTGCGCCCAATTGGCAATTTCAGTTCTGACAGTTCGCGAACGTAAGAAGTACAAAACTGATAGAAACTGATAGAGAAATCGTCAAGAAACCTCTGTTCGTTCACTCTGGTGTTTAAAATTCCTCTCATTTTGTTAGTTGTATAGGTAATCACATGGTTTCGAGTGCAATTTGGAATAAATTTAAAATTAACACAAGTCGCAAGTACATTTTTCAAACTCAAAGACAAAGACTAATAAAATAGAACGAGCTCAATTTGTGGGGTTTGAAAAATGTACTCGTGAGTGCTAATTTATTCCGAAATTGCACGAGGAATATTATGTAATTACTTGTTAATCATACAGATAAACAACAAAAACTCTGAGATATTTACTTAGCTTTGATTCCTTTCCGATTGACTCTGTGTCAGTGTGTGGACATTTTCTCGCTTGTCGTCTTGAGCTTCAGTTCTAGTCGTTTCCCTCGATAGAGTACGTGTTTAGATTTGCTGCTTCATGAATTAAATGCTTTTAGCCACTTGGTGTTGACACTGTTGATCCTTGGCATGTTGGACTGTGTTTTGGCTTCAACTTACAACAAGTTGTTCAAGCAAATCTGCTTCGAAAGCTTCATTGAAAACAAAACAAAATGGAGGATACGTTTGTTTGCAATTCGTTCCCAGGGCCATCCGCGCATTAGCTGTGATCTGATTGGCTCATGTTTAATTGACTGGCCAATCAGCGTTTGTTTTCACATTTTTGCACTTGTTTTAAATAACTACTCGATTTCAAAAATTTTGCACTCTGATTTTAAATAAACAAAACTTCTTTCAGCCAATCAGAATGTAGAAATTTTTGTTGCTGTATGATTAACATTTGGAACAGACGGCTTAGAACTCTATCAAATCGGCGAAACAAAGAAAGTAGAATCTTGAATTTATCATGCAACAAATGAGTGTACAAACCAAACAACTAGATTACGATCGCGAGAGAAAAATAGGGACTACTCGCAGTCTAGTAAACACCCCAATTTGTTTTAACTTCTCCGCACTGGCACCGTCAACAACAACAACAACAACAACAACACGTTATTTTTCTAGGTGGCGTAAATACAAGTTTTAAAAAACCGTACTCTCCCTTACGGCCCTAGTCTAAAATTACAATGAATAATATTAAAATATGTCTAAACTACTGATTAATATTATAAGATTAGATAATGACAGACTAAAAAAGTGAGACATGTTAAAAGCACTTAAAACGTATATATGTATCTATAGGTATTAAAATATTTTATCTACCTTAAAGGAGTCAGATGTGTATTTCTTGATGATAAAATCACAGTATTTGTTTCTTAGTTTCTTTTCATATATATTCCAAAGTTCCTCACCTTGAGGAACAAGGAAAAATACAATGTGTTGCAGCGCGTAAACTTCCATTGCTGAGTTAGAAAATTCTTAAACGTATTTTACACATATATCGGGGCTAGGAGGATTTCACATGACGTCACTGTTTACATTTTGCCTCATTAGCATAAATCCAATTTCAAGCTTCAGACAAACGAAGTCTATGGATCGAACGAGTATGTAACAGGTAATAGTCACCGTAAATTTGGGCACAAAATAGTGCGTACGGTTTCGGGAATGATTCTCTGTAAATGTTGAAGATTTTAAACGGCCATTACACAAAAAGTATTCAGGATATCTCGCTCAAATGTTCGGTGACTAAAGCTACCAACTGTGCCATGCTCGTTCGATCTATCTATGGACTTCGTTTGTCTGAAACTTGAAGTTGGATGTACCCAAATGAAACACAATGTAAACAGTGACGTCTTCTGCAAGGTGTGTCATGATCGTTAAGCCTGGTTTTAATTTGTCATGAATAATCAGCGATGGTCATCCCAATAGTCATCAACCATCACCAATTGTTGTACTATTTGAGTGTAGAACAGTTGTTTCAAAATGACTAAAACACAAGTAGTTCTGCAAGCAAAACGTTTACAAGTTATTGTCATTCGCAAAGGAAAAAATGGCTGTTGCAGCAGCAGCCTTTTTGTAGGTTGCACTTGTTTTTCTTCTTTTTAAAATCACTAAAATACTAGGAAATGGATTTTTATCCAGTTGTCCTTATTGCTGATGAGATCGGAATTTTTTTGAAAACTCGGGATGCATTCGTTTGAGAGTCTTAATATAGAGCATGAACTCCAAGTATTCCAGAATAAGAACAGCTCGCAAACAAATGATTATTCCAATTTATTCCAATTGTATTTTCTGGAATAGTATCAAATGAACGCACCCTCGAATTTTTTAACCCTACAATGATTGGTGATAGATGCAGAGTTGGCACTTTTCCTGTTTTAAGGAATCGAGGTGGGAAAGTGGAATTGTGAGCCCCAGGTTCTCCACATCTTTTCTCAACGTTTTCAATGGGGACCACAAAAAGGTCACATTTGTTAAAGAAAATAGGCTAATGGTACCTCTGTGATTATTATCATAGCATCCCTACGTGGATAATCAAACAAACAGACAAAGTTTAAGTCAAGTTCAATCTTGTTGGTTCCCAACGTTTATTCATTATTTTCTGAATAAATCTTGCTTATGATTTTGGATGAAGTCAAAAGCGACCTACTAATTTTCTTGACTTTTTATGCAGCACCCACAGCCAGGAACCGTGTTACAGAGGCTTCCAGATAAGGTAGTCTTCCAAATCATTGTTTTATCCCGCTAATACTTTTGATCTTGTGTTAGCATGGAATATCAATCACAGAGAAAGACATGGTGCTTTTGTTGAATTGCTTTGCACACAGCAAACCGGTGAAGCTAATCTTTGTATTTGTTGCTTCTTAATGATGTTGCTGCCAGTGTCAATGAAAATGACAATGATGATGACAATGACAGCGACACTAACAGCAACAGTGACAATGACAACAACAATGACATCGACAGTAACAGCAACAGCAACCCTAAACCGTAACCCTACCTGTTATTATTATTATTATTATTATTATTATTATCTATCTGAAAATCTATCTGTTACTCAGTCAGTAGTGCGGACATCAGACGTGAGGGTGTCAAACAGGGTGAACAAGAATTCCATTACTCTTGATCGTTATCCAACAGTGTACAACGATCTGACTGGAGAGGTACGTCCACTCTTAAAATATATTTTTATTTATTTATTTCTATAACGAGATAAAAGATTTTAGAATAAGCGATACCAATGATGAATGATTAAAGCAAAAGTGCTTGTTGTCAGATAACCCATATTTAATAAAATGTGTGTTATGACTGGATTCCATTCTATCAGAGGACCGTACTAAAAAGTATGTTTAAATGATCTAGGCCACCTCAATTAAGATTGTTATTAAAAAGAAATTCCCGTGGGCAAATTGTTATCGTGAAGCATGCTTCTGGGAGTACCAGAAAGTAAAGAACTTCTGGCAAGGAAGTTGTAGTAATGTAGAAATCGTAGTGTGGTTATAAAGTGACACATAATATATACATGCACAATCTAAAGATGTCTTTATTGGTTTATTGGTGTCTCTGATTAGTAGATCACTGGTGGAGGAGAACTTTGAGTTGCCTAATTAAAGTTGTCAGTTGATTGATTGACTGACTGATTGATTGATTGATTGATTAGTTGGTTGGTTGAGTGAGTGAGTGAATGAGTGATTAATTAGTTGGTTGGTTGGTTGGTTGAATTAATAAATGATTGATTAATTAGTTGATTGATTGATTAGTTGATTGATTGATTGATTGGTTGGTTTGTTCGATTGGTTGGTTGAGAGATTGATTGATTAGTTGGTTGGTTGGTTGAATGAATGAATAATTGATTGACGATTGATTGATTGATTGATTGAATGATCGATCGATTGATTGATTGATTGATTGATTATTTGATAGATTGGTTGGTTGGCTGGTTTGTTGATTAATTAATTTTAGAAAATGTGTAATAGCTCCTTGTTGCATCTTAGACAAAACACAATATTTTTATGTTCAGGCATCAATTCCGTTATAAGTTTTGAAAACAAAATCTTTGCTAATAGTTCAGGAAACAAATGTTATACTTGGTTGTTCTCTGGTTGATTCAGATCGACCCCAAGACAGTGAAATGGTTGGATAGAAACCTGTTCATTGGTGAGGAAATAAAAGAAGTCTATGAGGAAATTATTAAGACCATCAGTAAAGAGCATCGACTGTTTGACCAGGTAAACTCCCAACTTCATATTTATTATACCGACACTGTTACTGCTGGTAATTACGTGCTCTGCTATAGGAGGATTTCACATGACGTCATTGTTTGCATTTTGCTTCATTAGCATAAATCCAACTTCAAGCTTTAGACAAATGAAGTCCATAGATTGAACGACCATGTCATTGTTAGTAGTCACCGAAAATTTCAGCGAGATACCATGAACACCCTTTGTGGAATGGGCGTTTAAAATCTTCAAAATTTACAAAGAGAGTGTGTGACTGGAGGCAAGAGTTGTCTCCAGGCCATATATTTACTGTAAATTTTGACATTTACACAGACTCATTCCTGAAACTGTACTCACCATTTTGTGCCCAAATTTATGGTGCCTACTAATTGTTACATACTCGTTCGATCCATAGACTTCGTTTGCCTGAAGCTTGAAATTGGGTTTATGCTAATGAAGCAAAATGTAAACAATGACGTCACGTGAAATCCTCCTATAGCATCCATATACCACTTACTCGGTTTTGCACATTTGTTAGTTGACTTGTTGGATTTGGTGTTGATGTATCATGACAGTTTGCTGACAGTTATCATTTCCCGGTTTCTCCTAGTTAGTGTTACGCAAAGGAGAAGATAGCAGCTGATCATTGATACTATTTGTGATTGCTTTCTTCATTTCAAGCTTCTGTACTTTTGCATTACTAGAAGATGGCATCTGAGTGTCTCTTTCTTTGCCTTTGTAGGATGGTTATGTGGAGACGTGTGCCAATGATGTTAGTGCTGCAGTGGCTATGTCATCCACAACACTTACAGGGCATGCTCACGAGCGCGTTATTAATGCAAATCTTCACCGTAAAGCTGAGCCACCCTGGGGAGAGCTTGGAGCTGATGAATGGAGGAATAGGTGAGAGAAGTACCTAGACAACGTTGAGCTGTGATGTCCTAGACATACTTTAATGTGATTGTAGCTAGAAATGTAAGAGAAACTGCTGTTGCTAATTCATGAATACTGTTTTTTATAGTCCGAAATTTGGTGGCCTTGGCAGAGAAGACATTTTAGGCGTGAGTATCCCATTTGATTATTCCATTGTCACAAACAGACAATCTAAGCTGGTGCTTTGCCGTGCAGTTTTTATCAACACTTTGTATAACTCCAGTAACGCACAAGTGATCGATTCATATATATTTGATTTTGATTTATTTATTTCATCTCTTTCTTGTCTATTACAAATGTATTATTAATATATCACGATTAAAGATATCAAAGAAAAGAGAAAGGGCACTATATAGAGACCTAATTATGTGCCCTATAACTGGAAAGGTCTGAAGAATTACATTAACATTACAGCAGGAGAGGAAAAAAAGAGAACAATAGACAGAACAAGATCAAATAACTCTCTCATTATAAATACTTAGAAATAACTGAGCAGAATAATAACTAGATTCGTATATAAGACTGTATACGAATGCAATTCAATCACAGAATATGTTTACGGATAATCTGGGGGCCACTTGAAGTGGATTTTACCCCAGTAGACAGTGAGTGGTACACTGTAAAGAACTGAAAATATTTTTAACATTAGAATGGTGAAGTATTCTAAGAAACTATATAAGAACAGTATGAAAGCAAAACTTTTTTTTAAATTGATTTGCAAATATTTGCAAAGAACAATCTCAACGTAAAACTAACTGCTAGATTGCAACTGCTGGGGTGTTGTTGGCGGCTATTAGAATTAATATATCAAACACGAGATGGAGTGATTAATCACATATTAAACACAGAGAACAGAGTTGAAAAAACGATGTGTAGCGGAGTTTTTTTAACTCAAGTTCGAGGTGTTTCATATTGGGTGAAAAACTCTTTCGAGTATTTGATATAGATTCTCAAACAATTTAAGTTTTGGTTTAGAACTAACGTATGCAAAACCCAGCAGTTTTTCATCACATATCAAAACACGTCACGGTATTGCTTTTCTTTTGTGTTTGCTTGATGAATTATTAATGAGTTTGCGAATGTCCAGGAATCGATCAAGAATTCCCATGTCATAGAAACGTAGTAGTTGCACAATGTTATTTAGACCAAGTTGATTTTACTGTTGTTAGGCCAAACTGGGTGATGGGGGAGCCGCTGGCACGCAGAAGTCGTACAACTCATGGCTGGCTTGGTGGCGATCGACCATCACCTACGATGATTACCTCAAGTTTATCTCAACTAAGGTTTGTGCTATTACACTTCCTAGATGCTCCCTGCACCCTTATGGCTAAAGTTTGTGCTGGCTTACTTCCTTGGCACTCTTTGACTGTATCCTTGTAACTACGGGTTGTGCTATTAGACTTCCTGGATGCTCCCTGTACCCTTATGGCTAAAGTTTGTGCTGGTTTACTTCCTTGGCACTCTTTGTATCCTTGTAACTACGGGTTGTGCTATTAGACTTCCTAGATGCTCCCTGTACCCTTATGGCTAAAGTTTGTGCTGGTTTACTTCCTTGGCACTCTTTGTATCCTTGTGGCTACGGATTGTGTTGTGAGACTTCGTAGGTGTTCCTTGTGGTCTTCCGAGGTGTTCCTTGTACCCTTGTGACTGTGGTTTGCGTTGTTAAACTTCCTAAGTGTTTATTGTATCCTTTGGCTATGGTTGTTGATGTCACACATCCTAGATTATCATTGCAATTGTATCATTGGACTTCGAAGGTGTTAACTAATAACAGTATCGATATAACTAATATCTGTGATGCAAGACTTCCTAAGTGTTTATTATATTGATATGGCTGAGGTTTTTGCTGTTAGACTACGTAGTTCAAGGCTTGCTGGTGTTCACTATATTCTTATGGTTAAGGTTTGTACTTCCAGACCTCCTAGGCACTCGTTGTATCTTTATGTCTAGGCTTGTTGGTGTTCACTATATTCTATGGCTAAAGTTTGTGCTTTCAGATTTCTTAGACACTCTTTGTATACTTATCTCTACGGCTTGCTGGTGTTCGCTATTTCCTTATGGCTAAGGTATGTGCTTTCAGACCTCCTAGCTACTCTGTATCCTTATATCTAAGGCTTGCTGGTGTTCACTATATCCTTACGGCTAAGGTTTGTACTTCACCACCGATCCACTAAATCTAATTATTCTGTAATCTGGTTACCTGGCTCCTTTAGCCCCTATGGTTATTCCAGGTAACCAGTACCTAACTTTCCTTACAATTATTTATATATACTTTATAAGTATATTGTAAATTAAGGTACAAAATAAAATTTTGTTGTTGTTGTTTGTCAGGTTTAATTTGTTAGTTTGTTCATTCTTTGTCATAGTTTGACATATGCAAAATTCTACAGTTGTGTCCTGTTATCGTTACATCGCCCTAACTGAAAGTATTATGGCTATAGCATTAGACACACGATACTAACATAATAATAATAATAACGGTTCTTAGTTCACGCATTTTGCACTTGCCTCAATGCGTTTACAATATATAGACCATATATATACCATAGTTAGACGCAAGTTGCGGCAACAGAAGACAAGGAAACGGCAAACTGCTTTCAAAACTTTAAAGAGTCGGACCTTGTGTAGTGGTGACTACGCATACACGCTGATAATGAGACTTGGAGGCTTTATTTGCACGTTGAACCAAATGGATGGTTATGTTCTTCTTATTTGCACTCTAAACCTCGTGGTCATGTGGGACGATTTAATGTGTAATCAAACAAAGATATATATTCGGAGAGTGTTTTCTTATCTTCAGTAAAGATCATTACACATCACCCAGCAGGTGTTGTACGTGACGTGATAATTACATTATGCCGATCAACAGGCGTGCATTGGTGCGCAATGGGATTGCAGAAGATAACTTGCGATAACAGTTTTCAAATCATTTTATTAAACGCGATTTACTTGTTGTAGTAACTTACCATCGAATAGCTAACTTGTTTGCACTGGATCCCAGTGCCGAAGAGGCGGAACAAAACGGTGCCAGACTTCAACTCTTTAGGTGGACCTTGGAATGCAAGCCAGTTAATAACAGTTGTACCATTTGAGCCATCTCCAGTCTCAACAACGCACACGTTGAAGCCCCTGTTCGTCACAGACTCCACCCACGGAACCGAAGCATCGTGTACTCTCTGAAATATCCGCCCGTGACTGAGAGACGCGTGAACTTGAATATCTCCTTGTCCGGCGAAAGATTCGGCAAAGGAAACCCGTTTGCAAATGTAGTTATCAATCACAGACAGATTTCTGCTTAAAGAGATGTTCCCGTTTTGTACAAAAACTCCTGTTCAGAGAAAAAATAAAACTTGAGTTTCTATAGCGGGCCATTTGGCTATGTCAGGATCACTTGCAACAATCTTCACACTAGCCAACCATTACGGTTGCATTGGCTATCATTATCATAACATAATAATAATAATAATAATAATAATAATAATAATAATAATAATAACTGGTTTGTTTATTTATTTACTGGTTTATACCTTTGCGATATAAAAATTGAAAAACGGCATATTTACAAAAAATGGATAAATTGCGTTTGTTACACGTCGCAACTTTTCTATATACAAAATATATTACAAACGTATGCTTAAAATAACATTGGAGATATAGAGGACCTTACATGGCTGTCCGAAGTTACGGTTTTTATCTTCGAGTGTCGAGTGTAGTAACACACGAGTGAGCGTAGCAAACGAGTGTGTTACACAATTCGACACGAGAAGATAAAAGCCGTATCTTCAAACAGCCATGTAAGTTTCTTTTTATCATATGAAAATCCATAAG
>JANVCJ010147920.1:0-15172 GCA_026413505.1 Epizoanthus ramosus
CGAGCCAATCAGACCAGCGAATATGTAGATATTGGAGTGGTGCTGTTGTTCCTCGTAGGACATGTCGGTCCATCTTGCCAGCCACCACTCACTGCACTTTAGTATCACTAAAACAAAAACAAATATAGATATTATATTTCTGGAAAGAGTTTTGATTATACGTCGCTGAAAATGTGGTCAGTTAATGCGTACTGGTAGTTTATTGGAGTAGTGAAGTTTATATGTTCTCGAGTATATTTTCTAGTGTGAATAATTATTTTGATTATAATCGAATCATGGCTTCCAAACGTTAGTACAATTGTACTGCACTGGGCGGTTTATCCAAACCCTTATTGCCGACAACTTGAAGATTCTTACCTTGCGCAGCAATGAAAAGTAAACACACAATTAACAGCAACACGGTTGAGTTTCCAGCTCTGAAGTACTTCCAGTATAAACTCAGTGGCACAGATCCTGCGGCACGCTCCTCCTCCGCTCTCCCCAGTCCCTTGGAAAGTGGCTCGTTGTTTAACTTGGGATGTTCACCATCAGCAACTGCTGTTGGTTTATGGGACTTGTGTCGTGGCACGTGATTAATTGTAGCAACTGTAGAGAGGTCAATGCCAGCTTGCTGTATCTCCTGGTAGCTTCCATCAGCAATCATGTTGCCTTCCTTCATGAGAATGATACGATCAACTTCCTGTAGATAGCTGAGATGATGAGTAACCAGTATTACCATACGAGATTTCAACAATCCTTTGATACATTGTTCGAACAATTTCTTTCCCACTTTCATGTCCAATGCGCTGAATGGATCGTCCAATAAATAAATGTCTGCATCATAGTAAACTGCGCGCGCTAAACTGACGCGTGCTCTCTGACCTCCGCTTAGAAGTATCCCACGTTCTCCGATTGAGGTGGAGTCACCATTTGGAAACGTTTTGAAATCAGTTACTAACTGGCAGGCGTCAACTGTCTCTTGATATCGGTTGTGATCATATGGTAAGCCAAAGAGAATGTTCTCCCGAACAGTTCCAGTGAATACCCAGGGCACTTGTGGAGCAAACGCGACACGCCCATCTTGGTTGATCTTTCCGTACGAAGGACGTAGCTCTCCTAATATGGACATTAGAAGCGAAGATTTCCCAGACCCGACTGGACCAGTTACTGCTAATAGTTCCCCGTTTGAGAGGCTGAACTTGATATTAGTAAGGCAGGACTTGGTGCATTTCTCGCTCCAGTAGCAAGTCACGTCCTGTACACAAAGGAAAGGAGACTTTTTCTTCTCGTTTAAAACCTCGTGTTCGTTATTGTTATTGTTGTTGGTAATTGTTTTGTCCATGTTATCGTGTTCCATCACTGTGTCGTCGTTGTTATTGCTGATATCCATATCGTCAATAAATGGATGCGGATTGCTTTTTGCTTTGGGAGAAAATAACCGGGTAAAGGTTCCGTCACATACTGTTCCAGGAATGACATCTTGAATTAATTCATCAGAAATGTAAGTGACACCGGAAAATGCTGGGTTGTCAAGACTGGGCGACTGATGCTTCTCTTGATGTAGAAGAAGGCTTTGAATCCGTTTCAAGGAGGCAAGTCCTTGCAGAGTATAACTTATTTGGAGTCCGAAATGTCCACAGAGGGAATGTTTGATGTTGCTATACAAAGCCATTGTGGTGAAGACGTTCTGTGCTGTCAGGAGGTGGCCTTCCATTACAAGGGCTGTGTACAGGATGAGACTGAGTGTTATCATGGTAAGGAAGTAGATGATCACAATTGCTGCCTGTAGTACTGAGTACCAGCGGATTTTCTTTAATTCCAACCTGAAATTGTGACAATATAGTTTATAAAGGAAATTTAGAATTGATACATAAGGTAACGTACATTACCTTGTGTCAGTCTTTATTATTATTATTATTATTATTATTATTATTATTATTATTATTATCATTATTATTATTATCCTCTAAAGTGAGAAGGCTGAAGTCAGTACAGAACTCGTCTCCCTTTTATTACCCATAATAATATTTTGATAATGTTACGAAATGAAATGTTAATATTAATTAACCGAACGTTACGTTTTCTAACCCATTTGTCTGCGCTCTTCGCTAGGGGAACATCCCATGCACGAGGCTTAATCTCCCGAGCGCAGCGAAGATGGGTTAAGTTAAAATTTCACCCCAAATTGCTTCTGTTCTAGAAACACTGGATTTTAAACGTACTTTCGGAGCTTCTCAATCATTTTGGTCAGTGGCACCTCCCAGGTGTACATCTTGATGGCGCGAATACCGGATAAAATCTCCCCAGTGAGCCGGACACGGCGATCGGTCAACGCTGATATCTTGAGGTGAAATTTCCCAAGCAGTTTACCTGTGAATGAACACAAGAAACGTGAGTCGACCGGACAGAAAATTTACAAACTAGAATTTTATAGTTTTCTCGTGGGATTATAGTTAGATTTATACACAGGTAAAATATATATCAGGTGACGGGCTGAAATGTGGTACATAGGGAAGATTCGAACATGTATGCCCCACCCAATGTGCAGGTGCAGTACAACGTTTAAGGTGCAAGAAACTTGCGTAAAATTAATGTCTAAAGAACTGTGTGCAGTCAGTATCGTCTGTTTCGTAATAGACACATGCACTACATCTTCTATCATTAGACTACACCTTCCATCAATAGACTACTGGCCATAGTCTTATCGGTCTACCTTTATCAAAAATTAGTATGAAGTAATTCTTACCTATAACTCCCAGTGTAGGAATAAACAGCAGCATATAGAAACTCGCTATTATGGCCAACCAGCCAATCATCTGCCATGCGAGATAGGTTGTGATTGCAAGTTCCAGGGGGGCCAACCACAGATAGTGAAATGATCTGAAGAAGTTGTCAAACTTCCGAACATCATTGGATACCAAGTTCATCACATGCCCAGTCGTAAAGTGAGCTACAGAATTCTGAGTAAGCTTGAATACCTTAGAAAGTGAAACAAAATCAGTCAGTAACTACAATGGATAGATGTTTAAAGGCATCATTAAGAATGCTTTGAAATACATGACCAGAGATTCCTGTAACTGGGAATTAATATCTTTGAATGGAAAGTGATAGCAGTATAAAAGTGTATAATATCGCGTATGGCTATCAATACCAATAATTTCTGTAAACACTTAAAATCAAAATTACTTGTTCTATATTGCATTTTATGATATTGCCATACACTCGACATATTATTTGATGACATACAACATATTTTAAAAACAAAATTTTTGCTAGACTATGGTAACTGATACCCATCCTAAGATATAACCAAATGTTTCTGAATTTTGAACCTGATTTAGTGTGATCCTCTGCCCCCATCCACCCTCCTCCGTGCTCCATGCACAAAAAATAATGAACAGTCCCTTCCTGAGTTTTCTTTTTTGATTGCGTGAAAATGATCGTCTGACCAGAGATAAAACCTTGATTAAATGTGTTTTATCTGGATGGATTTTGAGAAGTTAGATGTGTTGATTAACAGAGTGCACGTACGTGAAAATATACGATACATATAACTATATTAATGTTTAACCAACCCTGGCCTTGAGTCCCAATCCTAATACTTTCCGGTTATTATGAACTTCCTTGACCTACAATCTTCAAATGTTAATCAAACACGCGCGCAAGCTGTAATGCTTCTGTTGTTAATTTTGCGAATTCTCTCTCTCTATATATATCTGAAACAGGCATGCATGAGAATTTGATTATTTATCATTACGGGATATGTTTTTAGTAAAGGACTTATTGTCCTGAATCCAGGGGAATGAAAGAGCTATGAACCGTTTTAAAAATGTATATATTGGTTGGTCTGTATGCGTGAATGCGGGCGTGGTTATTTTTTCATCAATTTAAGCATTTGTCTTTTAACTACTTTACATATAAATACTGACCTTTTTGTACACCAGCCCAGTTAGAGCAACACGCAGGCGCATTCCATAAAGCTTTCCCAGAAACTGTCCACGATGCAGAGTGATAACAAATAAATAAGTAACAAAACACAAAGCGGGAACATAGAACTGAAGTCTACAGCCTTGTGGACCGTTGAATCCCTCGGCCAGTCCTGTTACCACTAACCCAATTAACATGGCTTGGGCAATTCTTGAGATTGATTCAATACTAGTGTACAGCGCAGAGTGTAATAGACTTCTACGATAACAGCGCCATACTGCTCGACCGAGGCTCGGTCTGTGAGCTGATGTTGTGTATTCTTTTTTCTCCTTGTTCCAACATCCTTCAAGTCTTTGTGTTTCATGTTCAGCTTTGTTTTCATCTTCGAGTTCAAATAAATCATCTGTTTCTAGAACAGATTCAGAAAATCCTTTCTGAAATATGGGATTGAGCCATGAGAATAGCAGCGAAGATAAGAAGTCTCTTTGTGGCGGGAGTAAACTCGTTGTGTCTTTGGTCGACATCACGCAAAATGGCTGAGTGACTGCAAGGTTTGAATTATATACGCACAATATTTACATAAGAGGAAATATAGCGGCTGTCAAATAGTTTATTAAAATAACTATTTAAAAGATTATATCTAAAGTATCTGCTAAACTGCGGAATTACACAAGCGCATCACATCACATGTCCTTCAAGTACGTTGATTGGTCTTATCCCGATCCTTTGTTGGTGGAAATGATGCAACTATATTATAAAGTGGATTGTACCGACAATTTCCTGCTCACGATTTTCTGACAATTGAACCAACCACACAATCTGCATCGGTGTTTTTCGTTAAACTTTTCTCATCTTTGAGTTTTCCGACGACATGCAACAAACAAATCTTTGATTTTGACTCTTTATTAAGGGATACAGTTAAAGAGGATAGACTGTGATTAGATTTACGGTACGAGAATGGACGGAATGACTCTCGACATGTCGGAAGTGCTCGTTACAGACGTCACTCTGCCAGGAAAACATGCCGAGAGTGCACGATTTAAAATGCACACAGATTCTAGTGGGCAATCGGCTTGCGGAACAACTTTACAGTGGATCTGCATAGTAGACCGGCTGTCGCCTATTTTTCTACCTGTGTTGTTGTGGTCATGATCAAGAGGTGAAGATTACGTTCAATCTAATATTGTTTCCGCTGCAGAAATTCTGAGAAATTCCGGCGCCTTAAGTACTGCAAAAACGATTCTATTTGACATTGTTTCCCAGCTTGATGAAACTGTTGTTATCTTCAAGGTAATTTCTATGTTGTGTCAGCTTAGTAAAAAGATACAATTTGGACACGAGAAAATGTCATACGTGATTTTCTCGGTTATTTTAGTTACATCAAGAACTAAATCAGTCAAAGAAGATTATCATGGTATTAATAACAACCGTGAATAGAGTTTAAGATTTACAGATTATCGTTATGGATGCGCCATTTTCCTCTAGAAATCAGTAAAATTCTGGTCAGCAGTCCGTGCAGTTATCGAGCCAGTTATATGCTACTACTATTAGTTATTTGAGCCACTAAACTAACAAACATAGTGCAGACTGGTAAATCATGATGTTGTTTGGGATTAAACTATAATCGTACTGAACGAAATCTCCAACTCTGTTCTTTAATTATGTTCCTGTTGGTGAGTTGTTCGTGACTTCTTTTTAATACTAGAACATATTTCTGTGAATTGTTCTTCAAGACGAACTAAATTGTTTATCTTTCCGATAAACTTTCTGCCACCATTTTTTTATTGAATGTTTGAAAAAGAACTGAACGGATTTTAATAACTTCCGGGGCTTTATCTTAAAAGAGGTAATTCACTGATTGAATTATATGCTTGTCCTGAAGACGTATTTTCCTCACGGCATCATTTGTTTAGATTCTACTGAATAATATACACAAGAGAAACGTTGTTGCAAGGTCGAAGAGTAATACTGAGTGCACCTTACTACATTCAAAACATGATATGAACAACTCTACCAAGCCTCCCAATCGCGTGAGAAAGATATAATTGGAACATACTGAGGTCACTTCTAACTGTTTAATATTGACAGCTGTGTATTGTGATTTGTAAATATAAAGAATTCCGATAATCCATGATATTTGTGTCGAAACTTGCATTGAACAAATCTACTATTCAAGTTCTGCTATCCAAGATGCAGCTAAAAGATATAAATGAATAAGAAAGCTACTGAAAGGAAGACGATTGACACTGATAAGTGATTTTGTAACTGTCGTTGGAAAAGACAGAACTTGGCAGTGTATACTGACAATGTGCTTCAATTAGTTGTTGTGTGATGAACCATGATGAAATTACTCCATTACTACCTTAACTATGCCTATGGCAGAATTTATCACTGGTACACTAGATAGATTTTTAGAATCGTCGCTGTTGGTCTTCACTGTCCATCCGGTTAACTTTCACTCTCAGCTCGACTGCTAAGTGCTAGAGTTGAGTGGGTCTACCGAGCCGGTAAATGCTGGTTCTGGTTCATCTTCGGTGGCATATTTCGTAACTAAGTGGAGACTGTTTCCAGTGTACATTTTTTTGTATAATCCATACCGGTGTGCTTCTAAACATAGAAAACCAGCAAGTTTGCACATCAACTGGCAATCTACAGTTTGTTGTGTAGTGTAGAAACAGGGCTAAAATGTTTACTCTTTAGAAATATGTTTTTAAAAACTACATGCATTTGAACAAATGACATTTTCTCATTTTTCATCGAGTTTGTGCTATTTTTTACCGCTACTGGACCCGGACGAGCAGCGAACAGTTACAGCCACCCAATTCAAGACGAAAGATACGTAAAGGAGACTGCCGATAACATTTGGCTCTAGGGTAAAAGTCATGCAGGAGTGGCCGTCTTAAAAACTGCTTAGATATACACAAATCTATAGCTATCATATTTTTCTCACTATCGGCCAGTTAAAAATATTATCATAATAATACAAGACCAACCATCTTGGGCCTGTTGTCAACGCGCACTAGAAATCTTGCTGTAAATAATTTTAAACTCTTCTAAATCATATGTACACTTTGATACCCGATATGAACAGATGAACCCGTCGGTATAGTAGATTTATGTTATACTGAAAGGGGAATAATATAAAATCACGGTTTGAACACTGTCAGGTTTCTTACGTAAGTCAATAATTGTTAAATCTAATGTAAATCAGACTGTGTCATAGGAATTCAGCAGCATCATTTGATGAAGTATTCAGTCGCTTAAATAAATTATTTTTCGATAACTTGAAAAGATGCACACCAATTTCTATGAACGAGGTGAAATTAAACATGTCCTACACATTTTGCTTTTGAAAACATGTATAGATAACTAATACTACAAACGATTTCAGTTTAAAATAGTGTTTCCCCATATTTATCACTTGATAATACCGACGACACCGAAGATATCTTCTCAGTAGTGAATAGGCGATCGTGAGTGCCCGCCATGTACAGCGCATTCCAGATTAGTCTGTTGTGAAACTGAATAAAATTTAGTCAGGCCACATTATCCAAACTCTTACATGCATGCCGGCACTTAAGATAATTTTTTTGTATCCGTCGGTGCTCAAAGCAAGAACGTTTTAAGTATACAGCATATCATATAGTTACACGTCATTGGCCTGAGTTTGAAGTATACTAAAGATATTTGAATTTTTCGATGACGTATTTTCAAGAAACATTACGAGGAAAATTTAAGAAGAGAAACACTATAGTCAATAGCTACATTTATGTTCACAAAATATGTCGAGACTCTTACGGTACGAATGACGAAAAAAGTCAACAGTTTAGCTGTAATCCTGATCACTTCCCTCCCACACTTACTGACTAAACAGAGATCACGAAAGTCAAATGTTTATTGATAAGTAACGCTTAAAGAACTCTGCCAAAATTAATTCTAAGAATTTACTGGCCTCTGGCACAAAATGGCATGCGGCCTTATCATAAACGGAAAGGCATTTTTCTTTACACTGTTATTAAATGTCCATATCGAGAAACAGAAATGATACTGACAAACAAAGAAAAGTATTTGGTTATTTCGGCTATTCACGAATTTCACTTTCCGACTTTACTCAACTGAATTTCTGTCATCGCTATTTGCGATTTATTTTTCAAAAGCTGTGAAAATGAATGTAGGAGTTAAGGTCAACCTGTTTAAAACTAGTGAGCAGTGAGGATAAGTTTGGACTTTCAGTGTTCTCCAGTAGGCAGTACTTGTTAAGTCGTGTCGGTTGATGTAGACTATGGCGATTTAAGTTTAGAGTTATTATTTCAGTAAGAATAAATGTCCAACGTGAAACTACTTCAAAAGCTGAACATCGCAATTAATGGTATGAACATCTGCATCATTGCGGAAAAGATCTTTGTAATTAAAAAACAATTAATCTGATATATTGACGTTGCGGTGAGCTGGAATTTTGTTCGCTTTGTGTCTGGCCTCAAAGGAGATGGTGCCACAGAGTCAACGTCATTTCATAACATTTTTGCACGAAAAAGAAAAAAACTGATTGCAACTAGACTTGGTGTTGGGAGAACAAAATGTAAATTCTATATTATCAGTTTGTGTTGCTCAACTAACATTTTTATTTGCTGCATGAAAATAGCTCACTTATTTCTACTTTCTTCAACGATAGCTGCAAGTGCAACGTGTCTCGCGACGATTTGGGCCAGTGCAGGGGGGGGGGGTGTTACACGCTGCAATGTCACGTTGCGAAACAAGTTGCACGAAAAATTGTGCCGTGTAACGTGGCCCTACGATCCCTTCTGAAAACAATTCGTTGAAAAAATACAACGCGAGTTATAGTCAGAACCCGAAACGA
Organism: Epizoanthus ramosus; assembly: GCA_026413505.1. Classification (NCBI taxonomy): domain Eukaryota; kingdom Metazoa; phylum Cnidaria; class Anthozoa; order Zoantharia; family Epizoanthidae; genus Epizoanthus; species Epizoanthus ramosus. Next base: position 8,765 of record JANVCJ010147920.1, read on the forward strand.
GGTATTTAGAAATGAATCTTGAATAGTTAATCTCTCCTAAACAAAAGTGACATTGATATATTATTAGACCTTTATAAATCATGAAAATCTAACTGTATTTTAAAAAATGTTTCTTCCGTTTTCTTTACTTATTACATGGAAAACTGATACTCAATTTCTAAGTACAATTCCGGATAAAGTCCGGTAAATAGTGAGTATAATTTTAGTTACTGTTTAGAAATGGCAGTTGATCCTGCTTTGCATACAAACGGTATATATACTCCATCCCACGCCCACATAGGTCGGATGAACTATGAACTGCTGGCCAGCACGCGCAAATCAGGGATTTTATAGTGGGTGAAGAGGCGTGCGTATCTGTTCCCATATCTCTTAGTTTTGTTTGTTTGAATATGTGATAGTATAATATAGCTAGCAGGTGTTGACAAACATTTGTTGTTGTAATTGCCTTGCCAAATAGAATTTAATATAATGGACATACTTTGCTACTTTTAAAATTATAGCCTATAAAAGAATACATTGTTATTGTATCAGAAGAAGTACTGACGAGACATCCGCTGAGTATACTAAATAGAAATGATACGGTTACATATTACAAAAAAGATTTGAATTAGATTGAAAGGCAATTATAGCCGCCATAACTATAGAGTTATAACTACTTTCTCTTGTTCTGTACACCAACATGACAGTCATGCCTTTTGACATTTGAATTCCTGAAGATCGAGTGAAAACCAGCAATATGTATCACACACGCAGTGAATGTTCAAAAGCACTGGACTGGTGCAATATCCCTGAGGAAGTGGTATTAATCATTCACAATATTTAAAGTTGTCGTGCTTGTCAACCAGAAATGATGTAAAGTTAAGCAAAGTCAGCAATATCGTTCTCGAATCGGTTTCAGACCACTTGTGTCTGCGTCTGTAAACTCAAATTATTGACATGATAAAATGTTAAAATAGTTGTTGCAAAGTCCAATATGAGATTATCATTTGACTCTATCTCACGCATTCTGTACATGTATTGGCATTTGCAGTATATGCAGTGGTCGAGCGTACCTTTCGCTGTTTCACGGAAAGATTAGATGCCACACAGACTGTGAATAGAAAGTTCCAGTGAAAATATTTTCCTTATTAGTCTACCCATACTACCCATGAACCGCTACTTCGAAATTACGAGGAATTTCCGCCTGAAAATCTTGAACCATCACGCGCGCACAACGGACATAGCGCCGGAATATTAATCACCGATGATTAAAACATTCCAAATGAATATGACAAGAGGAGCGGAATAGAATCGTGATATAAATGCTGTTTTCTTTATTTAGAAAATGGTTTTGTAGTAAACAATAAGTACACTAGGCGTAACAAGTCCAAAATGATAATTTCACGACTGTACTGAAGGATTTTTACTAAAATCACTCAAATCTTATTCAGTTATAAACCACATTCTAAAATAACTGAAACAGTCTAAATTATTGTGGAAAAATCTTACTCAGTAGTATTCACATCTGATCAGGGAAAACGCTTTTCAAAATTGTGATGAATCGCTTTTCTAGTTTGTTGCTGCAGAATATACTGTAAATATTTGTTTCCATATAATCTGTAACCATCGGCAACGTGTCTGCGATCGACACAGTCGGTGACACTGTGCACGACATGTCCCAGCTATTTAGAAACACTCACTCCCGACCTCTGCGACAATTTGCGACAAACGGTTTGCAGAGTCGAAAGAGGTTATTTTATTTTTACTTTCTCTTAATCAATGTTACAACACCAATTAAGAGTGTTTCAGAGGAAACGCTTGTCTGCGATTCATCTGTCACGCACTCTATTGTTCATCTTCAGTCACGTGTGAAGGGCTGTCCAATCATGACTGTTACATCTGTTGCAATATTCATAGGATTTGGTTAACTGCAATCCGTCACCAATGCAGAAGTCAAATCGAAACACCCATCTACGGTGTCTGTGACAAATGGCCGACAGTACCCCAGATCTTCGCCGACCGTTTTGGATCATATCGAAACCAGATCATAAACATTGATGATAGCATTTGAGAAGAATTCAGCAATATCAGATATTCAAAAAATTGTCCCGTCCGCCTTCTCGTGCAATTCACGTCCCACAGGAAGGGAAGTATTATTTCCCTTTAATTGCGTTGAAAATCTTAGCTACTATGCCACGCCCAACACTGTTAAAATATATTGGTAAATCTAATTGTTGTATTTATAGATTATATCACGTAGAACTGAAAATATATTGCAGTGAGTGTTGTGCCCGATTTCAACTACAATATTATTACAATTAGAAACTGAAAATTTGGGTCATGACGTCCTATATTTCCTTTAATATATGTTTCCTTTGTTCTATGAGCTTTCTCCAAAGGAACTGGAACAAACAATAACTAGACCTTCGTCATTCAGCCTATCATTCCATACAAGGGCGATAGTTCTCTAAGTAAGGAACTTGGGGAACAAATGTTTGTATAATATGTTTGCTTACTGTCTATTACTTATAGCAGCAACTGACAGTGCAAACATTTGGACGGTGACACTTAGGGCAAATTATCTTATTTATGGTCAAAAACGATTTCGAGCCTGCGAAAAAATAGTATCTTCAGTTTCTTCTTAAAATAGGGGGAGATGTAACTGATTTTATGTTGCCCCCTGGATGGCGTTCCACATGCAAGTGAACAATGCGAATGAAGAACAGAACTTGATGCAATAATTATGACAAATCAACACCGTTTCTATTCTCCTTTAACAGTGTTACTCTGGTTTCGCTATTTCTGTTAACAAGCGTATTAATTAATTAACTCCTAGGCTGTCTTGCAGGGATATGTTGTAGTGCAAGAACATAAAAGAGCTGTGCTCTAAGTTGGCGATTAACCAAATAATTCGTAATCATTCCTAAAATCTGTATTAAGAAAGCAGCCTTGGTATATTCCAATAAATTGCATCAGTTGAGCTGCTTGCATAGCACTAAAATAATGAAGCTCTTCTTGGACAATTACTAAATTTACTCTTCAACAGACTTTGATAGAGTACCTGTACGTAGTTTCTACAAAAACTAGAACGGTTTTCTATGTCGGTGGGTAAGCCAAATGATAGGGTGGAAGGTTTGAGTTAACGTTTCGAGAGCTAGCCCTGGTAAGAGTAACGACGATTAACACATCTTCAACAGCCTGCTAAGTATTTCTTTCGTTACCTTTTGCAATAAACAAGGTAGAATGTCGAACTGCGGCGAGCTTTTCAGTTTCAAGTTAAGTTTATCCAATTCACCCAATTAAAGAGTACTGAAGAATATAATTTTGGTAGGATCTCAGTATTCAACTAGCGAGCTGTTGTCTGATTCAAAAGAACTGTGAATACGCTACACAGCCTAATATCAAACAACCTTTTTGTATTCAATAATGTAAATTAGCAGAACTAATATTTAGAGCATGATCAAGTTTTAATGTCTCAGTAAGAAAAAAGGAAAAACAAACGGCGAATTCTTTTTTCTCGTCTCCAGAATCAGTTGAATTTCATGCTTGTTAGATACTGATAGTGCCGTAACATGATGAAATGTTAAAATCTACGTTTTTCCAGTCAATGTTAGGCGAGGTTTCGGCTTCGGGCAATATTTTTCATTTGCTTTTATTTGCCAGATATATATGGAGTACTCACCGTAACCAGGGTTTTCTCATGGAGTAAGTTCGCAACAGTATGGTCCACTGTGGTTCTTTTCACTATTCTTAAATGCGTTTTGCTTCACATTTGCAGTTTCTAAGATATATATATCAACAAGCAAGGCTGGTTCTTGTTCAGTATACTGTCCTAATCACAAAATTCCACAGTACGTAATACAAAAGTAATACTGGGAATTTACCCAACACTAACAGATTAACAAGTAAAGTAAAGAAATGAAGTCATATTGCTATACATTAATATGACAAGTTCCTTTCATTTTGCAGTCAACTAAATGGTTTAACACAAAAGCATGATCTTGATGTCATTGATGTAAAGCCAGCAGTGCATGAGACTTGTGTTTGCTGTTCCATGGAACATCATCTAATCAATAGCTAAATGTATGTTCAAAAGACCCCGAAAACGTTTCAGTTAAATGTATTAAACTAGTAATTTTCTGTATGACATAATCAGATTGCTCCTGAATTTGTGCTGAATACGCTAGTTTCTATTGCTGTAAGCCGGGATCAATATCATTTAATATCGTATAAACATACTTGTGTTTCCTTCATCATTGCAACTAACGGAGCCCTCTGGTTCTCATTGAGCTTCAAACAGTTTGAAACTGGCTCAAAGATAACAAATAACTCTGAATATCAAGAAAACCAAATCTATAGTTATATCATATTTTCATATAATCTGTCTCCCTACACCTTTTGTTTCAAAAATAGTTCTCCTGAACAAATGTAAATATGTATCTTGTTGTGACTATATTATCTTTAGTAATTATTGTAAGTAACTACAATTCTATCCTAGTATTCTGATTAACATTTTAGGGTGCAGCGGATTCTTTGTCTAACCCCCTAGGGTTGTAAATCCTGTACCCACATTTTATTTCGTAAACTACTGACAGATGTGGAAATAAAACAACCGCTGCAACGTTGAACCGTAAGTGAGAGCAGAAAGAAGCTCTCTGATCTAACAGTAACGTGATTCGTCGATAAGTTGAAGACTTACTGTGACATCATCTCATATCACAAGGTAATGAATTAACATTTTACGTTACATGAGTAAACCCTTTGTTACATTAAATGACAAAAACAAATTGGAAAACAGGTAGGAGACACCCTTCACAGGGGTTTTTCAAATTGAGAATATTAACACGGAGCCTCGAAAATAAAACAAGTCAACTGCGATGTGCAGCTGTAATCGTTTGATTTGGTTTGGCTTGTTCTATTTATATATTGTACAATACTGTAGTTCTTTTATTAAAAACAGAATTTGTGACATTACATGACATTGGATCATATCATATTATATTATGTTATATCGTGTCATATCGTATCGTAATATATTACATTTCAATATCTAAGGTTTGCACGCTTTTCTAATCCTTCTATTCTAATTTGTACCACGTGGTCATACTGGACCTCGTGACAACGTCGAAAACCATGTGATAATAGTACAACGCACTGAAAAGCAATGCACTATGCTTCTTATCACATAAAAATAGTTATAAGAGTCAAACTGGGAAACGACCTGGCTTCATTTTCTTGACTCCCCAAATCTAGTTACTTTCAGCTTGCTTCTGTTAATTACCAGCGTCGCAGTAAGTTTATGATTGAAAATTATTACTCAACTAACTTTAAAAGACGTTTTGTTGAAGGTATTTGTTAAATATTAACGCACTGGTTGTGAGGTATATACATTACTTTTGTCTCTACATTTGTGGTACCACTGAAATAGTGAAAATTGCAATAGTTATTTTTTACTAAAAATGTATTGAAAACTCGCTGAATTTACTAAAACTGATACATTTTATGTACTGTTTTGAAATTAAATACAAAGTTGTAACTGTGTCAGTTGCATAGCTGTAGAAAGTCCATCAGGCAATTAAGCAAATGAGAGAGTACAATTGAGAATAAGCTAAGTTTATCCATAACTAATATCTTTCGAATTCTTATTGATTATTCATAATGATTCACATTAATCTGTTATAACAATTCAAAACTGGCAAAAAATATGAAGATGTCAGTACTATTTGATTACTTTGTTGAAGTAAATAATTACAAATGTAAAACAACAGAACAGGTACTATACTTAGTTAGCGAGTTCCTAAAAACAGTCAGATATTCTTTTGTTAAGAAAGAATGAAAAGAGGCAAACACATGGCCGTTGTGACAGCACATCACTATTTTAGAGGTTCCTGACAAGAGAATATAATAAAAAAACAAGTTTGTCATTGTTGTTTGAAAGTTGAGTCACTAACGTAAAAATCATGTAGAACTTGTGATCATATAAACAACTGTGCAAAATTTCAACCTGGATGCCAAACATTAACTATTCCCTTGTTTGCAACAAGGCATAAAAGCCCCATAATATCGACAATGGATCACAAGTCAAACTGACTAAATAGTTCAATGTTATGCTATAGTAACATATTAAAATTGTGTGCTGGAGAACATTAACTAGTACATAATGGAATAAACATTCCTACTCAACTGATCACACTCAGTAAATATCACTTCCGTAATCACTTCCGTAATCATTATTGCTTATCATATAAGCCGATAAATTCTGATTATAACGACCTCTATTTCTCACCCACCACCTGTCTAAACGCAGAATCATCGCTCTGTAGCAGCACGTGTGGTGAATCACACTCAACGGTTGTTCCCTCGCTGAGCACCATAACTCTGTCACTGTTCATGATTGTGTCCAATCTGTGAGCGATGGTCAGCACCGTA
>JANVCJ010148031.1:0-15160 GCA_026413505.1 Epizoanthus ramosus
CCCAAGATCCCTATTACCCCTCCCCCAAGATCCCTATTACCCCTTCCCCAAAGGATTCCTTCAGCTCAGTTTGAATAAGCTATATAAATATCTCTTGAACCAGTAATAGTTCGTTTTCGTTCAATAAGTATTCAGTGTATTTTTTGTGGTTTGTATGTAACTTTTTACAGTTCGGATCATTTTTTCTCAGATATATAAGTGGAATTCAGTAACGATTTGTACTTGCCACCTGTATCTCTTTCTACAATTTCTTATATAATTCAGTACTATTGATCTGAGGGGGACCATCTCGTATAAGCCTTGTGGTTTGCTATGGTCCCTCTTGCCATTTAAAACTAAGCTTCTTTCGTCCTTTATTAATATCTATTGGCAAATAAATAAACTTGAAACTTGAATGCTAGCTATAGGTATCCCTATTTTCAACGTCCGATGTATGTTCTGAATAGTTCAGTAGTTAAATTAACAGGAGACCAATTTCAGGGCTTAAAAGCTGAACTGTGTGGTAGTCACTAGCTAATATTTTTGTCTCGGTTAGGTATGTCCTTAAGTCCTGAATGATCGATATTTACTTGCTGTATTGCGATCGTACTTCACTCGAACTCCCCCCTCCCCCCTCCCTCCCCCTCTGAAGCAAAACGAAACTATCATAATAGTATAATAATTATAATTATAATTACAATCTATTAATAGAGTTGGATTTAGAATCTTTACAAATATCATCATACTATATATGAGAAAATGAGACGAAATAAAATAAGATGGAATAATGGAAGAAATCTAATCGAAATAACTTTTCAAAAAGATTCGATTTAAATTATTAATGCCATAATCGTTATCGCTATTGTTACCGTTACCGCTATCGCTATCTTTATCATTATTGTTATCGTTATGTCAGAATTAAAGATTAATCAGTATATAAATGCTGCTAACAAACTTTGTAATATGATTTTCGCATATTGCGGTGAAAAACAACTTTGTTGACTTACCTGAGAAGACTTGTATTCGAATGAAAAAGAGCAGGATTAATGAGGCGGACAAGCATGTGAACGGCTGTGGTGACCGGAGTCTGTCTGAATAACGGCTAAACTGAGTTGGGATGTTTAGCAGGAAAAAAGGCTGCATGCTGTCGAACAGAAGGGTTGCCACTTCGCGACTTAGTTGATCTACAAACCTAGCAGAAGATACAACAGAATATAATGTAGAGAACGGATCTGGTACACCTCCACTTCGGGAAATATTTGTTAATAATTTATTGAGTTAGTTTTCTAGATTATCGAGTTATTTTAAATACAAGATGATTGATTACGTTGATATTGAAAAACGCTGTATAAATACTCACTAGACATGGGGCATGACAATAGTGTCTTTAGGATAATATTCTCTGGGCGCTTCGTCGAGTGGACTCTCTCAGTGCTACACACATAACTAGAAATGTAAGAATTGCGTCCAAAGTGACATGTAGGCTTTTGTCGCTTGTTCGTGCATTTTTAGGCATTATTCGAAATAAAAATAAAAATTTACTTATTTCCTTATCTACAGTGACTCAGTTGCAGGGGTTCGATTTGTTAGATAACTAACAATTTGAATTGTTGAATGGAAAGGAACGCAACGCAATGCAGAATAAGTAGAGGATAAACAATCTTTTTCCGTCGATTCTTGATAATCTCTCATAAGTGCATAAACGAAATGAATGAGAGACTTATTTTAACGAGAGAAGATACCTGGCCCACCCTGAGATACAAATCACACCTCCAAGCAGGTCATGATTATTTACTACAAATCCATATAAATGTTCGGAATTCTTCGGTGATCTTCGTAAATTTTCGGAAACTCTCAAAATGTTGGGAAATATTTTGAACATATTTCGAATTTTTCGGGAAAAAATGAACCTCTTCGATCATTCTGAAACAAATCCGAGTTGTGTTGGAAGGTGTGAAAGAATATTGGCCTCGGTAGGTTCAATAGTTTTAAAAAGAATATTGGCAGTTGCCAAATAAGGAAATTGGCAAAAACGGATTTTGGTTAAGCATTTTTTTCTTTTTTTGCAAATCTTTCTTGTGAACTAAGTTAGTGGACTATTTAACATTAAACTAAGAAATTGTTTAGAAATTGCAGCTGCCGATTATTGAAACTTGCTAAAAATGCCCAAATATCGAAAGTACCGCGAAAACAATTTACAGAAAATAATTCCAGAGAACATTCCAACATAAATTGGGTTTGGCGAAACTTCGATAACGAATTGTTACAAATATTATGACCAGTTTGCGAAATATGAGACTAAAATATAACTTTTTTTGCGCGTTATTCCTGGTAATTTATAACTTGGTTAATAATAAACTGTGTTTTAATCGTAGTTAGATTTCTTGTGTCATAGAGAGACTTCACTCAACGGGTGGACATAAACAACTTAACGAAAATATATAACATACAAACAAAAATCTTCTACAACAAACTGAAACCGACTGAGAATACCAGGGCCATGATCTTAGAATTTATTGCTAATCGTATAAAGGTAAGTGCGAAAAAAACGAATGATTTCACGATGTATTTGATAAACGACTGGAATAGTTACTTCTCATGCAATGAGTCAAAGAAGGTCCACCAAATTTTAAGAAGGGAATACTAGTAGATGGTTATACTAGTAGAGATATCGTTGGAAAGGGTAAGGAAGAAAGTATTACATAGTTGATTATACCTGTGTTTCTAAAGAGCTTCCAGTTCCATCGTCCTTTGCCTTGAACAGTGAAAGGCAAAGCCACTGAAAATAGAACCTGCCCGACAAAACTCTACACGGCTGAAGCTAGTTCTCATTCCGGCAACATCTTGATCGGTTCTGAGAAAAAACAAAAGTTGTCTGGCTTGTATCTTCAAAACAAATTATGCATTATTAATAGAAACTATTTAATGTCCACTTTGTCTGAACGTTCAATTAATTAAATATTAAGGGCAGCAAGTAAATTACAATTAGCAAGAAATAATAAAGTTCCTATCGCTAAATCTCTACACGGCTGGAGCTAGTTCTCGCTCCGGCAACATTTTTCTCGGTTCTGATAAAAACAAAAAGGTGAATGACTTATAATGAGTTATATCTTAAAAACAAGTTATACATTATTAAAAGAAACTATTTAACGTCCACTCTGTCTGAACGTTGAATTCATTAAATATTGAGTGCAACAAGTAAATTACAATTAGCAACAAATAATAAAGTTTAACATAATATCAGGATATGTATATAACAATTTCTGCCTCCACGTTTGCCAGTAACTGAATAATAAAGATAGTGGTGTTCAGTTTGGACTGATGATATTGCCGTACAGACAAATATCCTAGAAGCCTAAAAAATGCTAAATGGTTTCCAGACATAGAGACATCTGTAGGAATCTTGTTTTTGTCATCAATAATTAATTTTCTGCAAATAGGATGAGTTGTATTTTGTTTTTCAGCATAGAAACTGACAACGTAAACATTTCAAATAACTTATATTTCGCCAAGATAAAGTGTTTAAAAAAATCAAGGTAATAGGTTTCTTACAAGTTGTCTAGCTGAACGTTTTTTAATTGTTGATCCTCGGAGATAGAACGGATTAAAACTGCTTCTGCATGTTGTTTAATGAGCTGTGTCCATCAGGGGTTGATCTAGATATTTGGAAAGGGGGGCTGTATCCTAAATGTTGGAAATATTTTTCTTATAAAATGTTTGCAAAATTGCCAACTAAAGAGGGGAGTGTGCCTCTCATAAATCCGCCCCTGCCTATTCCCTTGGGAATAGGGATAGTTGAAACAATTGTTCTTGTTTGTGTAAATCTGGATTGTACACCGCAATGCATAGCGCTTCAGTGACCCTTCTTTTGAGCCATCGTGTATTCTAGCGTAGCACTTGCCAGCTCTGATTGTTTGGTTTTTTCATTGTGTCAGTTTACACGGGTTGAAAATTCCTGCCTGATTCTCCGATGTAACTTTTGCCACAGTTGCAGGTGCCTAGATAGATTACACTGGATGGATGAATGTTTCGGTTTTTAGATTGAAATTGACTCAATCTTAATCCCTTTCTGCCAGATGATGTAAAAATTAAATTTAGCACTTGTGCAGTTGTTCAACTTCTTAGTAAATTTCCAGCCTTCATTCTCGTTTCTTTGGCGATACGGTAAACAGATTCCTACTTTTCGTCGCTCATCAAACCGGTGTACTGGGATAATTAACTCGTCATCTCGCTTTTCAAAGTCGTCGATTACTGGTTGGACGAACATAGCTGGGTATCCGCTTAAGCTTTAAATACTCTTAAAACGGAGCACTGACAGAGTGAAGGGGTAAAGTGCGCACCGTCGGCTTCCACTGATAACAGCTTTCACAGCTGACGGAACTACCGACGTTAAATAAAGTTATGTTACTTTACCTTTACCTTTACCTTTACCGCAATTAACGATGGAGTGCTTGATGGTTTTGATTTCTTCTTCCCAGTTGTTTATGATTATTTTACTGCACGCTGCAATGCTCCTAGAGTGGTGTTTCCTTGCCATTTCTTTGGTGTTGCTGATTTCCAATGGACATTAAGTTTCCCGGGCTTCGTGTACACTCTGGTGGTGAATTTCTTATCCTTGTATTCAATGATCGTGTCAATTAAGGAAAAAGGTCAGTTCCAACTTTTGAAATGCTAGTACTGCAAGAACTATCCTAATCACATTGAATCAACACAACTGAAGGTATATCACAATGCTGCAATTTGATTGGTTCATCAACTCACCTGTGAAAACATGCCGGCAAAATAGCGGCATCTCGATTTGTCGAGATTACAGCAGAAAACAGTTATGCAGAAGTCGTCAGTCCAAGTTTCATAATGATAATGTCGATATGTGACGGCAGTATTAAAACCCAGTCATGGGTTAAAATTTTAACCCTTTCGAGCAACTGGGCCCAGTAGACTTCAGCTTTCTAAACTGTACTTATTGCTTGGCAATGAATTGGGCTTTTATTTCAAATGTTGCACATCGTGATTTTGCTAGTGTGTTTAGAAGTTATACAATTTCATTTTCGAAAGAAAATAGAGAAGTGTTGCGAATTTATCCTGCTAAGGTGCAGTTAGTTTGGACTTGGAGCAGTTGAGTGGCAGGGAAGCAGTAAGGGTTGATAAATTATGCTCCCGTCAATTTAAATGTCATGTTTTTTGGCGTCACCCTAAAATACTCTAAAATATTCACCTCGCCGCATCCGCGGCTCGGTGAATATCCTGGTCTATTCACCTCCACTTCGGTGAATAATTACTAGATATTTGCCCTGTGGCGAGCATCATGTGATCGAATCTGTCCAATGGGAGTGCGCCATTTCACAATGAACTTACAAGAAGGGGGGGGGGGGGGTTGCTAAATAGAGGAAATATGGTATGTATCCACTTTCTTGAACTTGAAATACCAGAAAGTTAATGTTACTGTAATTCCTACATGTAACACATTTACCACTGCTATCCATCAGAAACTGTTATTTCATTGGCAGTTTGGTGTGCGAGTTGTTAAATCAGGATGACTTGCTGCATGTGGAACCAGAGTTTATTTATGTTATAAACCCAGGAAGCCATATGATATTTATTTGTGATTGCTGGAAGAGTACATGTACAAGGAAGATGTCAGATCTATGAGGTCGTTGTTTATTAATTGGCACAGAATAAACAATAGAACTGAAGACCAAATCCGAAGACCACCAAAACATAGCTAGCGTAGCAGAAGTTTTGAGAACACCAACTCATCCATATATGTTTATTTCTTTGTAAAGATTTATTTATGGATTTGAAGTTTAATTTATGCTAATAATGGCAAAATGTAAACAGTGACGTCATGTGGAATCCTCCATTTCTAGTGATCAGAATGTGAGTTGCTAATGACAGAATCACGCACACAAAATAATTTACTTTATGAGCTTGCAAACCACTTACTACTTGCATCAATTGTTTAATATATTTTGAAATAAAGGGGCAGATTTCTTGAAGGCATACATGGGGTCTGGGCAAAAGAATAATAAACCTACCACACGGGAGTACAGAGACTTATCGAAATGCAGGTGTTCTCGATACATGTAGGAATCACATACTCTTGGAACTGAGATAGACTAGTTGGCTTTGATACTGAAAAGTTGTGTTTGCGGGAGATTTATAGCCAGTTATTGTAGTTAGATTATAATATCATGTCATTTAAACATTGAGTTACACGTCAGTTTGACTTAAGTTACATACTTTCCAAGAAATTAAAATAACTTGTAAATAATTACCAGATGACAATGAAATCACATTGCAGTTAATAAAAAAATGATACAACACTTCATGCAACTCTTGCTTTCTGAATGGCTGAGAGCTGTAGATTGTAAATAGGTATATGTACTAGCTAGAATCAATGTATCATGGCTAAACATATTTCTTTTGAACATGTAGCTTTAGAACTAAAACAAACTTGCGGCAGCATATGAATGTATGTTTCTAGACTCATCTCATGGTTAAATTGTGTTGTGGATTCATCCAGCATTCTAACCATCAGTTAAAATTGCCATTTGACTTTCTTTTTTTATTGATGAAAGTGACGGGGTTCATATACTTTGACCTTTGTGTTTTCTAAGATGCTATGACTTTCCATGACTATTTTTTACAGACATCCATGACCTTTACTTATCATGAAGTGGTTTCTTGTCAATCAATAACACAATTCTAGTTTGTTCACATAAATATCTGATTTTCCACGACTTTCCATGATTCATTTGAACCCAGATTAGTGCTACTGCATGTTAGGAATTAACAATAAAATCAATGTTGTTGGCACATGTTCAAGGTACAATATATAACCCAATTTAGAGATTTGAGATTATATTTCATGGTACACTCCAGTTTCTGAGAACAACGTAATTTATTTGTCATAAAAGAGAAGATAAACTTCCCTGTACAGGCATGTGTCTGGAATACAATGTGCATTACTAATCAGTAATAATCGAACCAGACTGGTCTCCTGTGTAACTTGCAAGTATCAGGTCAAAATAAATAAAATATATTTACAAAAGAGACAAACACAATACAACAATGTCAAGTACAGTAGGGGCTTTGTGAGAAGCTTTTGATGTATTTGCTGTAGTTTTGCGCCCAGATTCAATTTTATGTCCTTGTTCCAGAGAAGTGAAATGTATTGTACAAATGGGCCATTTTATGACCCTAAGAAACCAACTTCGTAGTATGATATTTTATTTTGAATCATGCACATTTCAAGCAGCAAAACACTAAGATGGGAAAAGTTCAGGAATTTTTTAATTAATATAAGAAATACCCGCACATGACAAAACGGATTGCTGTTAATTCCTCTCACAGCCTGCCTATTTTCCTTTATATTGAGAAAGAAGCTCTTCTTGCTGCAGAGGAAGATACAAAGTGCTTGTACATCTTCTCCTGATCGGTGGGACCTGGTACTAAATCTATGAACAAACCTTAGCTGTTATTAAATACATATAGATATCTCGCCTGTGCTTGGTGAGCTGATGTTTGTGCTAAAGTTGGAATTGCTGCAAGTATGGTAATAGTTAGACTGTGCATAGCCAATTAGGTTTGCAAAAGAAAGATACTGACTTGGAAGGTCAGGGTGCGAATTAAGGACCTACAAATGACGAGATGTAGGACAAAACGTGAGATTTGTAGGCGAAGAACTTTAACAGCCTACGAATCTGAATAATAACTTACATTGAAACATTCTGAAACTCTAAAGCAAAACTGAACATTTGTAGGCCAGAAAAAATCCTTAATTCGCACCCTGCAGATGGAACTAGTAGCTCATTTCTATGATACATGAATGACAAACGAAAATCTGTTCAGAAGAACTGGAGCTGTTATGAGCACTCGGGTAGCCTGTGCGATATTATTTTTGAAGAAGATGTTTTACAAAATAGTCAAAGGGTGAGTCAACAATCGTCTTCTAGAAGGAAAACGCATAGGTTTTTAATAAGTGTGCACACAGCTGGCACACTTTGCTCTTATTGATGTCAGTTATGAAGAAGGATAGAGAAGGATGGGACATGATAGGGAAGGATAGATATGGATGCAGAACGATAGGGAAGGATGGGAAAGATCTATAGGGAATGATAGGAAAGAATGGGGAACGATAGGGAAAATGGGGAATGATTGGGATGGATGAACAGTGATAGGAAAGAATGGGGAAGGATAGATATGGATGTAGAATGATAGTTGAGGATGGAAAAAAAAGGAAGGACGGGGAAAGATCTATAAGGAATGATAGGGAAAAATGGGGAATGGTAGAGATGGATGGGGAATGGTAGAGATGGATGGGGAATGATAGGGAAGAATAGGGAATGAGAGAGATGGATGGAGAAGGGTGGGGAAGAATGGGGAATGATCGGGAAGGGTTGCGAATGGTAGGGAAGAATGGGGAGTGATTGAGATAGGTGATAGAGAAGGGTATGAGATACAGCGGAATAATAAGAAGGGAAGGAGCTTGTTAGACTGTCATTCACCATCATTCTCTATCTTAGCTGCAGTTGATGTTGGCTCATATAAGCAGATGATATATTTAACAGGACAGATCACATGTCACTCACGACCAGAATGAGGTCGTAATTTCACTGACTCTTGAGGAAGAGCGCAGCCCCACACTGCACCCACTGACCACGGTGACCGCCACACGGCATGCTGAAACACGTGACAATACGCTCCCGCTCGGCAGTGTAATATATTGGCACTGACAAACACTCGTTCTTGGGATATGGGTCAGCTGTCTCCTGCAAGATTCAATACACATCATGTTCCATTTTCAATTCAAATAAATCTACAATAAAGATCAAATCCAAACAGAGAAGCAGTACATCTATTAAGTATTTGGCAAACAATCTTTGAGTGGTGTAAACGAAGTGCTCTGGAAAGATACAAATAAGGGCGTCTGGACTGGCCACGAAAATTCCTCGAAATTCTTCATTTCAAATTAACTGGCATGTTTTGTGGTTAAAAAGTCTTTACTTCAAAACTTTCCTTACGTTAACAGTTCCTCAAAAGTGGCCCATTAAGAACTAAACCTTGGGCAAGAAAGTTGTTAATTTTCCTTCAATTGTACCGGTGAGGAATGGAACTTAGCAATCACTTATAACATTCTCAAGATGCACTTTCAGCCCCTCCCCCCCTTCCCCCTCCCTTGTAACGGTGAGGAATGGAACTTAGTAAAATGCTGTTGTAATCGTCATATTACGTACCTTGGGTACCCAAGCAATGGTAGCAGTTGGGATTGATGCCACACTGGGCGAATCCCGTTGATTCTCCGACAGGGAGTTACCATCAAACGTGCAGCCTTCCAGCTGGAGACCGCCCACCTGGGGAAATAACGTAAGGTAGGTTAGTACGAGACACCAAAGGAGACAAATGTGCTTCATTCGGTTAAACGAACCTACAGGCATCTGTATGAATCAGCAGTTGTCTTGTGTCACCGTGAGTACCAATATGTGTTATTACATGTGTACGCCGCCATGTGTCATTGTGCGCTTCACCTCGTGTATCACTGTGTGTGTCACTATGCGTGTCATAGTGTGTGCGTCTGTGTATGGCTGCTACTGTCGCTAACATTAGCCACTATATGGGTAATACGTTATGCTGGTAATATAATAGATAGAAAATACTCGTGACAGGGCACGCACTAATATCTGTCTCATATCAACAACAACAACAACAACAACAACAACAACAACAACAACAACAACAACAACAATAATAATAATAATAATGGTTTATTTGCACATTTTCGTATCCATAGTGGGTACATTACAATATGTTTACATCAACAAAACTACAATAAAACTGACAAGCTTGCATCAAGTACGTACACATAACTGTGCAGGGACTGGGTTACAACACTTTCTTTTTAAATATTAACCTAACAAATTTACGACATATTTCCGTGGTATGTACTCTCGTATACACTTGTATATTCACGAGGCACCAGTCATACAAGTCCACAACAAACTTTGACCACGAGATATTACACAAATGAAACTGTAGTATATAGCACGTTTCTCAGGCCAATCAAAATTAACGTCCAACTAAAGCCGATGGAACTGTGGATCACGCGTTAACATTACACAGTTGCCCCCTATCATAACGAATGTAAGCAAGGAAGAAAGGGTAGCTCTTCCAATCACTTGCTTGTGTCTGCATGTGTGTGTCCGTACGATTAGTTCACAACATACCTTGATTGGATATTTGGCTCCATGTACGCCCTCGCTCTTCCACGACACTGCAAACTTCAAGTGATCCATGGGAGTGCCGACTGACCTGCATCCCAACACACAGCAGGTCAGACGTGTTACACGAGTTTGATTTCATATCAACTCTACAGATAGGATAAATCTGTGCGCTAAGCTAATATTTGCTATAAATAACTATCCTGCTAGGATTTGCTGATCATCTGTTCGTCCATGTGATCATGTCGGTTGCAGCCATCATATAAAGACCGGGCGTCATCAGTGTTAGCTCAAGCTTGTCTTTGTTCCCTCTGCTTCAAATCTGACTGATGAAACTTTCAAACTTACCTAATCTGTTTCCCAAATCGATATAATCGACATAGTGCAACAACGCATGCATAATGTTTCACGCAGTGAATACATTGTATCGATCGTGTGTCCACGCCTGCAATTACTGTGTGCAACACGCTGTGTGCAACACCGCGTGAATTATTGCAAAGTTGAATCCAATCATACTTCGGCAACCTTGCGCGCAACAATTTCATCATGTGTTCACCAACTACCATGTTGCACATCATGGTGTGACGGAACTGTCAAACTATAATTCATTACTTGTAGTTTGTACTATTTGTAAAGTTTTATTTATACACAATAGTTCTTATCAACATAGCTAGTGGGGTCATAATGAAATGAAAACAACAGCGTTAAATCCCCAACTTCCACAAGACATTCCAGCTGGATCTTGAGCCGGAAGATGACATTTATCGAAAACGTTTGATTTTTATTTAAATTTTAAATAACTTTAGCGTTTTAAAATTACATATAAATTTAGCCTGCAGCTTGTAGGATCGTGCATACTTGTCTTGCATTGCGACTTTGTCAAATTAACAGTTACGTTACCTGGCAGTCTGCTGTCTGAGGGCATTGAGAAACGTATCAGGATGGAACAATTCTGACAGGTCCAGCACGTCCTTCAGGAGAGAGTTTGATTGACACTTCTCCTGCCATGAGCCCAGAGCTAAGGCCTTGGCGATTAGTGCTCGCAGCCAGTGGATGGGGTCCTCGGGGCCTTCCCAGATAGACGTCCAGGCTCCAGGTATCTTATGACACAAACAGAGATATAATAATACTAATACTAATACTAATACTAATACTAATACTAATACTAATACTAATACTAATACTAATACTAAGGGTGCATTCGATTGACCGTATTCCGGAATAGGAATACACTCAGGACAATTTCAAAATGTCTCCTACAATCTCTAAGCAATAAAATTATTTCTCTGAATTATGTGTTATGGTGAGCTGAAAACTAATACTTTCGTTTAACATATTTCTGAAAAGGAATACTGATCAGTTCAACAGATCAACGTTTTTATTCTGTGTATTCTAATTCCGGTCAATCAAACGCGCCCTCAATTGGCACTGATTGGCGGAAGTTCTGTTACGTCATGAAATCCGTTCACCTGGATTCCTGAATTTTACATCCCTAAAAGATACTTTTTTGAATTCAAACACTCATTTGTATCTCTAGCACCCTAACCGGTACCGCAACCTACAGTAGTCAGTTTTGACCCCTAAAAGTTACGACGATCACCCCTCCTCCCCCGGGGGGAAAATCTTGAATACAAATGATCGCAGCATGTTGGGACTGGGGACGAACGAGAGTAGACGAGAGTAGTTTCCTGATTGGTTCATTTTTTTGTTCGTTCGAAAAAAAGGCGGCCATTGCTTTTGCACAGCAAGTTAGTTTTCTAGTTATCTGGATAAAGGACGATCAGGAGTTAGATTTTAGGTCGACTTCCGCAACTTCTGGTTTAAGTGAAGCAGCTTTTGTTTTGGGTAGCCTATAAAGTCAGTTTAGCGAAATGGATGTAGATTTTGCAATACCAGTGAACAGAGACGACTTGACTACCAGTGGAGCGGGCTTCTATGTTGTTGACGAAGTAGTCTCCGCAAGAAGTTTACCGAGTAAAGTTGCAGGTATTAAAACTACTACTAAATTGTAATGTGCAATCTGTTTCACAAGTCAATAACAATGCTCTATGTAAAGAAATTAACCAAGTCTTTCTGCAGATTGTATCGGCAATCTCCGTTCGGAAGGCCCCGTCGCGATTATTCGAAATGACAACTTCGATGTTCTGTTCAGCGTGGTGAGGTGAGTTTTTGGCGTGTATATCAACGATAAATGTCTGATCTTCTCCTAAACATTTTGCTCGTTTCCTTCCTGCACCCATCAGTTGACCTGTGAACTTTATATTGAGATGAGTAAACCCGGGAATAAACATTTGAGCCTGGTTCATGAGCGACGCAATCATAAACAATTGGCAAATATTGCAAGCACTGCTCCACTAGATATTCGAGCAAGCGAACACCCTCCAAAATTTTGCGAGCAATTCGAGCAAGGGCCAAATTTTGCGAGCACTCAAACATTTTGAAGAACCATTCAACACCCCTACTAGTACTACTGTACTAGAGAGTACCCGGGAGAGTAGAGTCCAGACTTGATGGAAACATTACACTCCCCAGTGGCATCAACCCTAATCTGTAATCAACAAATGATTCTCATTTACATAATAACTTCAACAAATTTTTCTTACTCTTAATCTAAATTTGATTTTTGATCCACGTATATTATCAAAATTCTTCACCCACAATCCCCTCACTTGTTCAGACATCAGCCCAAACAATCCGTCTTGTGACCGCCTTCCACATCAAGTGATCAACTTTCAGTTAATTAACCCAATATCTGGCTTTAATACTCTCTGAGGTATTTCTCATATGAGACATGCACCAGGTGAGTGTTAAGCATACGATAGGCAGAAAGTGACGGATCCTTCTTTAAAGACGCTGATAAAGCATAACACTCAGTTGGTGCGAAGTTCATCTACCATTTGTCTGTCCACTCCATGAACTGGGGTTGCTTCCAATTTTCCAGGGCCTAGAAGCACTAAATTTTCCAAGTCTAGTCACTACCCCGTTTTAGAAACAGCTCAAAATTTTACATGAAATGATACCCCATGCTAGAATAAAACCCTAAAATTCATGTATAGCCCATTTGGCGCCACATAGACATCCCCTTACACTCCCGTACAGCCAATGTAGGGAAGTATCCCCCCCTGGGGGTTGACTGCCTAACTATCTATATATTGATTATCTAAAAAATGTTTTAGGCATTTTACTGAAGTTGAAGCAGCTGTGAGAGAGAAATCTTGGGCAGCCATCATGAAAGGTAAACAGTAGGATATAGAAAGTGCGTGTGTGTGTACTACCTTTAATGGTCTGGTCACTGCAGGGGATCATATGTAGTGGAAGTGGCATAATTAACAGAAACTGTAAACTTGTACTGTGGTAAATCTATTTTAATTGTTTAAATAAAATGATACTCCAAAGATTCCTTTAGCTGGAAGACAGTACACGAACCGGGGTTGCCTGCCAATCCAGGTCAAATGCCTGTCTGACTATTACTGACAGTACTTCCTGAATGGCTAGTATCTGCAGGGACAGTGTTTACACGAACAGGGGTTGCCTGCCAATCCAGGTCAGGTGGCCAACCCAGGTCAACCCTTCCCCAGTCAAACACTCTCCAATGTTCCTGCAATGTATATGAGTTAAGTGAGCACGGCTATAATTGTAAGTTCTAATTTATGAATTTTCTACTTTGTAGCATTAACAGACTATGCCAGTATTGTGTCAGCAATTATAGAGGAAGGTGATGTTGATCTGGAAACCAGAAGACATAATTTAAATGCACTGAAGGTACATGTTGTTGACAAGTCATTGAGGATGTAACCATTCAGTCAATCACAGTCAGAACTGTTATTAAACATTGTTCTGTAATCTATACAACTTCAGAACTGTTATTAAACATTGTTCTACATTATACAACTTCAGAACTGTTATTAAACATTGTTCTACATTATACAACTTCAGAACTGTTATTAAACATTGTTCTGTATACAACTTCGGAAGTTTTATTAAACATTGTTCTACATTATACAACTTCAGAACTGTTATTAAACATTGTTCTGTATACAACTTCAGAACTGTTATTAAACAGTGTTCTGTATACAACTTCATTGTTCTGTATACAACTTCGGAAGTTTTATTAAACACTAGTTACATATATAGTTAAATGTATATTAATAATCAGATTCCATTTAAATTTTTATGCTTAAGTTTAGATGTCAGGTGAAGAATTCCACCTGACCACATGGATATATTGTGGTCTAATTTGGTCTTGGTTAAAACAATTTCAAACTGGCAGTTTATTTTTTTCAAACCAGTTTATATTTTTTTGAACTGGTTTTGTGTTTAGGGTTAGGGTAACATTGTGTTTAATAGGGCAGAGGAGGCATGAGTCTGTATTGAGACCAAGAAGTGATGTTTTTGCTTTTCTTTTTAAAACCAAAAAATATATTAAACAGGGTGGTTTAAAAAATTTAACTGATTTGAAAAAAATAAACTGGTTTAAGAAAATGTTTGACCAAGACCCAAATTAAACCACAACAGATACACTGCCGTTAAATTATTATTATTATTATTGATAATAATACTTATAACAGATTGTTCAATCAATACTGTGATTAATTTCTAACATTACTGCTACATTTATTATGTTGTCTTTAGATGCTGTGCTACTTGGCAGTGCAGTTTTCCAATGCATTTGAAGCTGAAGCCACAAAACCTTCAACAGCAATTGCACCTAGTTCCAGAAAGGTATTGCACAGAATTTGCCTGGACTATCTTGTTTGGGAATAGTATTATGTACAAATACACTGAATGCAGTAATTATTTAATATGTCCCTTGTTTACAAGTCCAGAATTAGCTGTGATCTTTTTTGTAACACTTTTTGGGATTCCCAAAGCTGAAAAGATTTATTCAGGGCCTGCAGAGCCAAGTGGGGGGAGGGGCACTATTTATTCAGGGCCTGCAGAGCCAAGTTCATGTAGCTTGGGGG
>JANVCJ010148142.1:0-15155 GCA_026413505.1 Epizoanthus ramosus
TGTCTGTAGATATGACGTAACGATTTCACGCCACCTGGAATTAACAGTGCGTTTGTAGCCAATCAGAATCGAGAAAGGATGAAAATGTATAATAATATGTTATAGGAAAGCTACACCCTTTCCTACCACCTAAATAACTCTGAAAGCTCACAGCAATTGCTTTTAATCTATGACTACTCCTAGTTGATTTTGTGTAATAAAATGTTGTGTGTCAGGGAATGGAGACGTTTTTTGCACCTAGCTAGAGATTGTACAATGATTTTCACTACTGTTTCTATTTTTCCGCTCACCAAAGTCTTAGAAAGACAATTTGTTTAGTTTGTTTGTTTCAATGAACCACATTTGTGACATCACAAATCCAAACTTTTACCATCAATATCTTGATAAATACTTTCCGCAGAACAATAAAATTTGATCAGTTCGACAAATACAATCAGATAAAATAATATATTCACAATGCCATTTAAGGTGGTACTTGTCCTTGACTTTTGACCTTCCTCAAATGGACTTCTGAGCAAGGTCCTTGAAGTGACAGTTTCCCGTCAACTTATGGTACTAGTTCCGAGGTGTTTTAATACTAACACAATGTGTTGGCGATATATGTGCCGCTTTACTTAAGCAGCTAAAACATCCGAAGACATCGACGGTGGATCAGGATCTGGTTCGGGGGCATGGGAAACAGGACAGTCAGAAGGTAACACAGGATACTCGCTTTTTCTTAACAGAAGAACCAGATATTTTGGTCGAGGCTCACTGTTCTTAATATTTTGGGCATTTCAGCCGCAAATATTTCTTAAATTGTTCTTATTTCTATAATTAGTAAGACTGCTGTAGTTTGAAAAAGAAAATTAAATGAACACAACCTCGCACCTAGGGTTTACGCCGTGGCAACGAGATTCCGATTAAAACAAATTATGCGAGGGAAATAATATTATGATTTTGTCTTGAAAACAAAGCTATGGCTTCGAGTTTTGTTATGGCTCCGACGCCTCAGATTGTTCTTAAATTGTTCTTATAAACAAGCGTGTATATTGAATTCCTCTGCTTTCTTATTTGCACCATTTTCCAGTTCGATTGATTAGGACGATAAATGGAACGAGTTGTTTACGTCAATTGAAAATTTCCCCCGGAATGAGCGGATAACTTCCAGAGCCATAATCTTGTTCTTTCATGGGCAACCAATTGGGTCGGAGAATTATGCATTTTAGACAAGACCCATTTTTTAGTATGTTCTTGAGCCAATGTAGATATATGTCCTCGTTTTAGGTCCTTGTGGGGCAAGATGTAATAATTCGGCTATGTTTGCTCCGAATAAATTTAACATATTGCTCAAACTTTCAGTGACCTGAAATGAGACGAGTTTATTGTTCTATCAGGTGACGGTCAAATTTGTTGGCTCAGTGTCACAAACAAGGCTATTCCGGTTGATTTGTGCAATAGACAATATTCACATTGCTGACATCGCAGTGCCTCATGGGTACTTCCAGTCCACACAGGGTTCAAACGGACAAATCGGTGCTTAATTTGAATTGACGATTTTTCCAAAATAACAAGAATTTGTACTAGTGGCTATTGGTTTTAAACGTAGAAAGGAAGACACAATGCAGATTTTTCAAACTTATAATTACAATATTTCAGATGTCCAAGCCAGCCTTGTTCAGGTCATATAATGAATACATTTTACAGTGGCGGACGTGTTCTAAAAAATATGTGTTGCGAATGTAGGAAATGGATGACAATTTGTCTTGTTTATCCGCGTTGTTACATTGTTTTTGGTACAATTTTGTACCCTTACATATATCAGTCTTTGCCTTTCAATGAAAAGGATTATCTATTAATATAATTCATTAAGAGATACCTGTAAGTTGTGACAATGCACACATTCACTGTCTATTAATTTTATTAGTTTCTTGACCAAACAGAGCAGTACGAGTCTTCCTGTTTTCTATCATCAAATATTATATTTACTTTAACTTTAATTAGTAATTCACTGCGTTGCTTGACTTTCTGAACACAGTGACCGCAATCGCAGCGACTCACAGCATCGGTAAATATGACAAAGACGATGAAGCTGAGGACGAAATTCAAGGTAACGACGCTAAATGTCCGTTAAAGTTATTATTATCTGTAACTATTAAACATTACATTCAAACTCAAGATATATTAATAATAATAATAATAACTTTGTAGAGCGCATATATTCATAAAATGTTCAAAGGCGCTGCGATTTACAAAAGTTATCAATTCTAGTAAACTAAAGAGCCCGTTCGTTTGGCACTATTCCGGAATAGGAATAGTTTGAATAAATCGGAAAAGGCGTTCGTTTGGGAGCTATTCCTATTCCAGAATACTTGGAATGCATTCTGTGTATTCTGTTCCAGGTACCAGAATGGCCAGACTGTATTCCATGTATTCCTATTCCAGAGTAAGAATATCCCAAACGAATGTGCCCTAATTGTGAATATGAATCAAGAAATGCTCTATCAAGAATTAACTGTGAATTTGTCTTGCAACTGTTGCCTTTGGTTAGTTTGTTGCACTACGTCATGTTTATTTCTGGCTCGTCTATAGGAACCGAGGGCGGCGCGGCCTCCAAGTGTTCTCCTAACCCGTGTGAGAACTCAGCACGCTGCATCCGGGATAGTAAGCGCGTAGACGGATACAAGTGTAAATGCACATCGGATTTCACCGGCAGGAACTGTCAAGGTACGGCTGCAATTATTGAATACAATTCTCGAGAAAGCTACATTTGCAGGAAATTCATCGGTTTGACAGAGCATCCTTGTCTATTTCTTCTCAATGCAAAGCGATATTTTGAGAAAACTATATTTTATTCTTTTAGTATAGTAATTTATTAGATAGATGTCCACTATTAGTGGAGGATTCCATTCTCAGCTAGATTATAAGTCAAGTCATTATTATTATAAAGTTATTATAAAGAAAATTACAATCCTCTCATAGACGACGAGGTGTTAATTGTGTGTGTCGATTCATTCCAAACAAGAGATATTTTGCATGCAGGCTAACATCATTTGAGTTGTTTAACTATAAAAGATAACCCAAAAGGTGCCGTGAAGTATTAAGAGTACAGTTACAAACTATTGACTTTAATTTCAACTAGTTGTGATTGATGATAATTAACCCTCGATCTTGCAAGTTCTATTTCACCCCCTCCCCCTTCATAGATTTCAAGAGCAAACATGTTTAACACTAATTAGATGACATCTCTATAATGTAATAATGTACGTTATGTCAAACGACAAGAAAGATTTTCTGGGAAAAGACTTTTACTTCGTATTTCTGAAATCAATACTGAATACATTACAGGATTCAAGATTGTAATAAATGCAATCTATGGCATACAAAATTTACAGCAACTAATTTTTCGGGTTTTTTTACAACGAATGTTACAACGTGTTATTTTTTAGATCATGGAGGTTCATATGCCATACGCTTTGGAAATCCGGAGGGATAAGATAATAAATAGTAGTAATATGTTTGGGTTGTTATCAATCATCGCAGCCGGTTGGGCTGAACTGCGAAAGGCACAGCTCCCAAGGTCGTATTACAAGTAGACTCTGCAGGCAGCCGCTATACGGCCCATGTGTGACCTAGAAGAACAGCCTACAGCTAGATGGCAGAAACAGACCACAATCATTTGTATTGAGTATGAACAATGGCTACCAATAAGCACTCTATTGTTCAAGTTAGAACACTAATAACATACATGTTTTAACGTTTATCTATTTCTGCAGCATTCTATAGGTGTGGTATATCATTTTATAAAACATATAAACTATAGTCTTACTGTATATGTAAAATCTTATTAAATGTATTTATGTTGCAGTGTCGAAGCCTGATGCAGAAAACCCTGTGGTCAAGAGAACGAAAATTCCAAAGGTAGAAAAGAAAGAATCGAGTGCAGATTTCCAGAAGAACAGCACAGCTACTAATATTGGAGGTAATAATAAAAATAAAAATAATAATAATAATAATAATGATGATGATGATGATGATGATGATGATGATGATGATAATAACAATAATAATTAACAGTTATTCTATAAGGCAGCTGTTAGTCCACGAGGCATTTCGCCGACAGGACTAAGTATACTCATAGAAAAGAACGCTGAATCGAATAACTGTTTTGTAATATATCAACACAAGGTTTTATGAAAATGATTTTTATACTTGAATTCTGCGGTTTCTGCTGGATTTTCAATCTCTCCTTCAGTCATCTCGACAAATCGAGATGCCACCACCTTGGATATTTTCACAACAATAGATATAATGAAATTATTAGGTGAGTTGAGGAACCAATCAAATTGCAGCATTTGCGCTATACCTTGTGTTCATTTATTACAATAATATTTATACAACACCAAAACTGTAGAATATTCTAAGTTCAACTCATTTGTTATCTATTTGTTCGGCCTTGGTAGGCAGTGACTAGACTCTAACGTTATTTAAATATAATCATCATCATCATTCGACTTTCCGGTGGGATGCCCCGAACGACCCTACTCCACACTCTGCGGTCCATCATCGCATTCTCCAGATCTGCCCTGTTAATCCCGGAGTGAACAGGGCCACTGGCTTCCATAGGAGGAGTGATTCATAAATGGTTTCCCACTTTGCTCTTTGGCAGTAGTAGTACTACTAAAGTATTTTAACAGATGAGGAAGATTATAGTATTTTAGCCTAAATGTTCCACAACTTTTAATAAGATTTCAGTTAGTGTCAACCCTCATTTTATTCTCAAAATACCTTGCATGACAGCAAGCACAAAATTTCATGCTAATAACAAGATGCATGGGATTAGAGTTCAATTCAATTGCAGAACGCTTTCCTCCTGCAAACAATATTAAATGAAATTAGTTCTTCAAATGCGATTAAAATATTACATTGTCTACTTTCCTTCATTCAGATCAAATCAGAGAAGAGAAGAAGGAAGACGTGTTTCTTCTCTTTCAAAAGATCGGCTGTTACCACGACGAGTCCGTTAAACACGACCTTCCCGATGGTTTAACCTTAAAAGCAGTGTCACAGGAAGATTGTGTACGAGCATGCGCACTGGAGGAGAAGGGCTACTCCTTCTTTGGACTGCAGAACGCTGACCAGTGTTACTGTGGTCACCGATATGGAAAGTATGGCAAAGCGGATGACAGTAGTTGTAACATGAAATGCAGGGACAACGCAGATGAAAATTGCGGTGGAACGTCCAGCAACATGGTTTATTTCTTTGGCCTTGGTAAGCAGATCTATTATTGTTGTCGTTGTCGTTGTCGTTGTCCTTGTCGTTGTCGTTGTCCTTGTCCTTGTCCTTGTCCTTGTCGTTGTCGTTGTCGTTGTCGTTGTCGTTGTCGTTGTCGTTGTCGTTGTCGTTGTCGTTGTCGTTGTCGTTGTCGTTTCCGTTGCCGTTGTCACTGTTGCTGTCTCCGTTGTTGTTGTTGTTGTTGTTGTTATACCTCTTTATGTGTTATTTTTCCTCCTGTTTGTTTGCAACACCCACACCTCCGCAGCACGAGGTAGAGGGGCAACGATATCAGGTTTAGTGGTGCAATGATCGGGTGGTAGGAGCTGTACGTCTGTATCGTCACGGCCTTTTTATATCCCCACTCTTCTACAGCATTGTCCTGTGACAATAGCAACATATAAGTTAGAACATTTCAAGTTTGAGTTTAAGGCTTTCTTGCATGTCTAGAGCATGACTTATTGTACAACTTGCTAATATTGCACCGAAAATTTTCTTAACGTAAAAGGAATCCCCTGAAACTTCTAACAAAAGAAATGATATATTGTATTTTTATCCGCTCGATATGTATCCCTGAGTTTTTGAACAATCAGATTCTTGATAATATATCCGTTGGTTACGCCAAAATATGTTTACAAATATATGTAGTGTCATGATATGACAATGACTAATAATCAGTATCCCACTCGGTGTGTCAATGCTAAGAAACCTAAAGTCCGACTTCAATCTAGGGTTGAAGAAGCCAACATGGCTTATCAAAGCCAGCGCTTAACTCTTGTTTCTGTAGCATGTTACTCCCCCCTGGATGGGATGCTCGTTCATCGCAGGGTTAATTACCGCCCAGAAGTTTGCTTTGTTTGTTCGCCAGGTACAGATTCATACACCTGGGTGAAACGAATCACTGTGAGAGTAAATGACGTCTTGCCCAAGAACATTATCCAACATGTTTCGAACCAGTGGCAAATGAAGTTTCGCAAAATAATATTAGTTTCAATAAACCTTCCATAGTGTAGCGTGTGGAAAATACTTTAGGCAGAGAAATGTTTTCCTTCATTTGTTTGGAGAGATTGGCTTTGCTTAATCCAGAATATTTTTATCCATCTCTTTCTGCTTCTATTTGCTCGGTGATTTCTACTGGCATCGTACAGGATGTTGTCACTGAAGCCACTTGCAATTTCTAGCATATTCTATTTCTAAAATATTTTACAGTAATAAATAGAGGCATAAAGCCTATTGGGGTAACACGAAGACATGGGTGTATTTGGATTTAGAACCGATAATCCGTTTATACTGAAATTTGGTATGATTAGTTGTATTTCTATAAGCATGTATTTAAGGATACAATGAGAGCATTTTCAAAAAATGCGTTTTTCAAATATTGTGGTTGTTTTTAATAGTTTTTTAGCGTTTCAACAAAGGACAAGAATTAGAGTATGCCGTTTGGCATGCAGTTAATACACAATCTACTAATTTCCATGGCAATAATTGTCAAATTAGTGTCACTATTGTAACATGTGTTCCAAGCAACAATCTGACATCTTGGCCACCAACAGTTAAGAATAATAGTAAGAAACAAAACACCTAATGAATCGTGGGGAACCACTGAGTTTTGTTTCGCCTAAGACACCGTCCACACGTATGCGTTTTCATTTGAAAACGCAACTTTTTTCTTTCGTTTTCAAAAAAAATCGCGTCCACACGGAGCGTTTTCGAATCGTTTTCATCCGTCCACACGAATACGCTACGGTATCGATTTAAAAGAAATCCACCTTGGAGAGCGTTTTCGAAAAGTTGCGTTTTCGATCATCGTTTTCATCGTTTACGTGTGGGCGATAGCCGTATCCGTAACAAAAAAGTTGCGTTTTCAAATGAAAACGCATACGTGTGGACGGCTGGGGTCTGGGGACGAGAATGTGTGCGCCCAAAATAAAATAAGTCAGCGGATTCTCCTGCAACGCATGCCCATTGTCTACCGCGTCATACGTGTTTCCCTGCATGCCTTGCGGCATCCTTTTTAACGTGGTTTGATCGATCGCGAGTGTGCGGATCAAAGAAACTCTTCAGCAAATTTAACATCAGAAGTAGAAATAGAAAATGTTTTCAAGGTTTAGCGAGGTAGCAAAAAGCAGCCCGTTTGGTAGTCCATTTAGTGTGGCCAAATGTTCATCGGATACCACAGTGGCACCCTCGGGAGGAAAGCTAATGGCGTCGGCTACCGGTATGTTTAATTTTGTGAAAATGCCGGTATATGTTGCAATTTATTTATTTAATTGTATTTAACCATAATGATAATGTCTGGCTACATTAGATTCGATAAAGGATAGTTGAACTACATCGATGATCGTTGGAAGTAATCTTCGATATTTGTATGAAATCTGACAATTGAGAGGTTGTATACATCGCATGCATGGCGGGGATCTGAGCAGTTAATACTGTTTCTGATTTATGACTGATTCAGTGATTGTAATGATTTTTAAAAACTGTCGTACCTGGTATCTACAAAGACGAGTACCACTAAAATGCTATGTTTTTGGTTTTGCTGAATGTATAGCTAGAGAGAATTTCGTTTCCAAGTGTGGATATGATCTGACAGGAATTGATTGTATTTCTTTCGTCAGCCGGTAGTACGCATCTATTCTATATGTAGTAACACCCGAGTGACATCAGAGTCCAGAGAGGGTACCAAGTTCACCAGGAAGCATTGCGTAATATTCACAGAGATTTCATCTGATTGTTGTTCTGTGCTTACAAAAATGGTTGTAAACAAACAAACGCTGCAAGCTTGCAGTTACAACAGATCAGAAAGAATCTATCAACACTGACAGTAGATCAAACATGTATCTAAATTTGTACCTATGCGGATATTAATTTAGAGTTGCATGTACCTGTAATTACAGCATCTTGCAAACACTACTGTTAGTCAGATAGCAAGACAGTTTAGTTGTGATTGTGTTATCAGTCACTTATTTGACTACAGAAGAGAGCTAGTCTGCAGGTATGCCTCACCACACCCCCTTCCTATCCTGTATGCTCCAGGATTACTTTTGCTACTCAGACTGAAAGTTAGGACAAGTAAAAAAATTAGTTGTTTCTCATTCGGATTTTTTTCAAAAAGGAGGCAGGCAGTTCTTACTATTTAATATTTTAACTATTTCTTATTTATTTATTATATTATGAATCCCAAGGTTGCAATAACTTCTACAGAAGAGGGAGAAAGGTACATACAAATAATAGCGCCGTTTCGAATTGTAAAAATTTAAATAAACTGAAGATTGACTGAAATCTGTGCAAAGATAAGACGAATATCTTCCACTGACTTTTCGAATTCGGGCATTTCAAATTTGAATATGTGGGCTCGCTCATCTCCACAGTCTGATAGTCCTCACTTATTGGAGCATGGTCGTTGAATTCCGTAAACAGGTCGGCCAAACTCTTCTGTTCAACATGCAGGGATCATGGGTGCAAGCCATGGCTTTAACACCTCCTTTGAAGTACAAATACTAACACATGCAGGCTGACATTTTCTGAGATTTTCTGAGCTTCCACTGAGCATGTGGGAGATCGAGATCACAAGACAAAGCACGCAACAAGTTTGAAGTTCAAATTTAATTATTGCTCAATTGCATACTTTCCAAAACGTCTCACATTGGACATGTATCACGTATAAAGTGTTAAATGGATACAGTTTCAAATGCCTGAATACATTCAGAAGATTGATGATAGAAGTGAGTAGTAAAGTTTTCGAAGGACAATTATTAACTCAATATAAAGGTTTGTATTAAAAATAGCAAATAGTAAAAAAAAGGAAGCAGTCAAAATGAAAGTGGGTGGGGATGAGAAACAACTCATTTTTTTACTTGGCCTTAGTGAGATATAACAACACATTATTACATACAGACGTACACATATGATATATACACAATCTCATAGATATACATTCCTTTTTTATAAGAACAACTTTAAAAGAACAATGATGCTCAAAATGCCCAAAATCTAAGAGCAGTTTAGGAACAATCTTGAGGCCCAAAGACTCTGAACCATAACAATGATTCAAACAATGTTTCAAGATGAAATATTGAGATTTGTTACTTAATCTGAGTCTGTTAATAAAACACAAATTAAAGCTATATTGTTTTTGCAAGATTTATTTTCATACGTAACCATGCAAAACTGATAAGAACAAGTTAAGAACAATTCAAGGCTGAAATGCGCAAATTATTAAAGCAATGAGCCTCAGCAAAATTATCTGGTTCTTATAAAAAAAAGTGTGTACATAATCATATACATTATCTATAGGACTTTTAGAAAGTTAAGTTCGCCAGAACTATGTCTGGGAACAACCAAGAACATGCTGCAATCTGAAGTGGAAAATAAAACATTGAAGGGGTTAAGACTAATTTATACAAAAAAGTTCAAAAATTTGTGATTGCATAAGATCCATATTGGACAATGAGTGGAATGTCAGTGGAGTATATTGATTGTATATTAACAAGATGATGTTTTGGTTTTCGAAGATGTTTCCCCAGAAATGTTGTATTTTATCTGTAATTGAAGCACAACTCTGGTACTTTGAAAGCATTCTATTGTAACATTCCAGTTTTCAATTCATGAAATCTCGATTGTTAGAATTTGCATGTAAACTTGGATATAACTCAGACCCCCCCCCCCTCTCCTGCTCTCTCCCCCTATGTAAAAATTGCAAACGTCTAATATAAGTTCTCCCTCCCCTTTTTTGGCCTAAAGTTTATAAAATCCCTATAAATTAAACTTGGAGGAAAAGCCTTTTGAACAAGAATAAACCCCGGGCTTATAAGTTTACAGTAAATCAGTTAGATCTTGCCTTAACAACTGGTGACTGCTAAATTGGCAAACTTGCCTTGGCTCTTGTTTAGTTTCTTTACCAGTTTCAGTGAATTGCAAAAATGCAACATTTTTCAATATTAAATTACCAGTGTGAGGAACTATAAAGATTCTCTGGTTGACCTTTGTTCAGACAGCCGGAGGTATCAACTGTACATGTAATTAGCAAAAAAAATAATTTCTGAACAGGTACATTTTAAAGTAAATTTCTTGTAAAGTCCGAGTCTGTGTGCAGCTGGCTGTGTCAGGTATCAGATAACCCTTATAGAATAGTAAATAAATATGTCTGTGATGCAGGAAAGTAAAGTCTGAGTGTTATATTTATTTCAAATCATTTGTAGAGTGCCAAGTTTGGATACATTCAGATAAACTCCTATTCCGATGTTTCTGTTTAGCTTTGTAATTAGAAATTGTAGTTATGGCCATGATGCTTGTGTGACTGAAATTCAAGGCAAGTTCCTCGAGTCTTTCACTGTTTTCATTCAATACATCCATCAAGAAACAGATATTATGAAACTCAAACATTTTGCCATACAGAGTGCTCAGTGTTCAAATAAGGGTCTAAAACTTCACTTTAATTTGCCGGCTGTTTTCAAATACCAAGATTTTTACCAGCTATTTTGTAGAGATTCACTGAGAATATGGAACAAAAACAGCTGGTAAAGGTCAGGAATTTGCTGGCTGTAGCCTGTAGCCAGCCCCTACTTTTAACCCTAGCCCACGGTAAGCAGAAATGCAAGCTGTGCTTCTCACTATGTAATTGTATCCAGATTAACACTGGCTTGTTTTGCATTGAATCACCAGAGGAGCACAGTTGTGAATTTGGCAGTAATAAGTACTATGCACTCTGTGGGTTTGGAGGCATTCTAAGTTGCGGTATAACACACACAGCTGTTGTTCCACTGGATTTGGTGAAGTGCAGAATACAGGTAATGTTAAAGTATAAAACATGTATCATCAGTAAGGGACCGGTCATTATTACAGAGTATGGTAAACAGGGTTGGATAACAGTGTGCTGATTTCTGTATTGTTTCCCAAGCTCCATACAGGTTTGCAATTGGAGGGCAAATTTCACACCCCAGCAAAAATTCTTCAAAACGATTAGTGTATTGTTTATATTAGTGATAAAAAGACAAAAAATAAGTTAGGCAACTTTTGAACTTTGTTTCCTTTTTTATTTTTTCTGTTTCAAAAACATTTACAGCCCTGGGCCTGTAGGCCTATGGGCTGTGTATGCCCCTGCCTATAATGCGATATAAAGGCATGCTTGTACCTTCATGAGGCTGATTTAATACATGTACACAGAATAAAAAAAAATGTGTTTAAGATCTCTGGACTGAATTGCATACAACTGTCTATTGGTGAGAATGTAGTATTTGATCAGGATTTTTATACACTGCTGATCCTACTGGCAATTATTTTATTTAACACTCAGGTAAATATTTTTTTAATCAACAGGTTGACCCTGCAAAATACAAAAATATTGTTAATGGTTTCAAGCTAACCGTGAAGGAAGACCGTTTTCGAGGGTTGGCCAAGGGCTGGGCACCTACATTCTTTGGATACTCCATGCAAGGACTTTGCAAGTTTGGCTTTTATGAAGTGTTCAAGATCTTTTACAGTGATCTTATGGGCGAGGTGCGTATAATGCCAATAAGTTTTCTTTGGACCATGTAGAGATTTGTTTAGACCATTCAGACTTCAGACTTTATTACAGTATAATATTTAAAGAAAAAAACACCAGTAAAAACACCATGTAGCTAAGGTATTTGCCCTCACAAGTTGGTGAGACTGTTGGCGCTCAGGTTATGTATAGCTGGATGTCAAGTGAAATATTGCAAAAGTTTGCCTTCCTCTCGCTCCGATGGATCTGGTGTATTTTTTTTCACGAGTAGCTGCTTGCTCCTGAACTGTTGGAAAAACTACTACTCCAAGTTCGTCCCTTTTCAATCTTGGGATGCTTGGAGTGTCCTCACCCGGCATAAAGTTAAACTTTCGTACAAAGTCATCGGGCATAAAATGTTTCGAACAAATTACAGAGCCAGCAGTGGGAAGCCATGCATCTCGTCGCAACTTTCAGTCTACCCATTTCTTTCTTCTTTTTCTAGCAGGAACCGAGTCATCATTTGCAAACGGGATAGTATGAAAGGCAATACATTCTTTTAAGTTTGGAATGTTGCTACATGTACACCTCCAACAACACATCATGTTGGCATTTTAGAGCAAGTTGTTCCCTTTGGAATGCACTGAAATGACTCTAACTCGTCTCTGTACTATTTAAGTTTGTATGTACTGCACAATCCGCAAGTTCCTAGGTACAGTACGTCACACTATTGTTTTGCCGTTGGACTACATGTTGAGTTTTGTGAGCCAAGCTGGGCTCATTTCCGGGACTTTAATGGGCTATACTCGAGGATTTAATATGCTAAATTCAAAAACATTTTCACAGAAGAACTCGAAGCAATTTGGGCAATTATTACATCATGTTAGTACCTGTTGATTGTGTAGTATTCTGTAGAATGTGAGATGTGAGGAACAGTTAACAGGTCTGAGAGAACAGGTTGATTTATAAGGGTGCAGCAGTTCGCTGATATATGTAGGAGCTTGACTGTGGAGGGCTTTAAACTTAGGTAAGTAACAGTAGTTTGAATGAGATCCGTTCTTAGATCTATAGGGAGCCAGTGTAGTTTCTTCAAGACAGGGGAGATATGAGAGTTCTTATTGGTTCTTGTTACAAGTCTAGCAGCTGTGTATGGTATATCATCATTTATGTACATTTTTATGCGATTCTGGTTAGATTACATAGTACATGACTTGTGTACTTAATTTGTTAGTGATTTGATGTATTTTTCTCTTCCCAGGAGAAATCATACCAGTTCAGAACATCATTATATCTTGCTGCCTCTGCAAGTGCTGAATTCTTTGCTGACATTGCCTTGGCTCCTATGGAAGCCCTGAAGGTCAGAATACAGACACAGCCTGGCTGGGCAAACACTCTGAGAGAGGGAATGCCCAAACTGTATGCAGAGGAAGGAATCCGAGGGTTAGTTTTTATAGGATGGATATGGTGACATCTTTACATAAGAGAACTATAAGAGAACACAACATACAGTGGTACATTTAAGTTTTGTTAAACATCCTTTCATTATATTAACAGAACATAAAATTTATGAAACATATCTAGCCCATTAACATGAAAGTGGTCTCGTCCATTTTCAATCCCAAACATAAACTTCAGTTGTAAAAATGGTCCATAGACCAGCATATACTGGCTCAAATTAAATACGGTTTTCACCATTTATGACAAACCTAGAGACACGTACTATGTGCAGTTCGTTTCGATTAGTCTAAACTACAAGATTTGGCCTTAGTTCTGGTAGGGTATTAGGCACAGAAATCAAACATTTCAGATGGGTGTTTTTAACATATTTTAAGGTTTTTTCTACTATAATGCTTGACAAAGCTGGTTAGTTCGGATGTTCGATGTGAGGCGTCAGAGTGAGAAATTATAGCACGAGGACAGAGAAATGTGATATGGCACTTGTTAGGGTGTTAATTGAGCAAGACACAACACTTTAGATATCCAAATATGGATTTTGACATTTTGTCAACGATTTTTGTCAAAAATCACTCCCTCGGGATGATATACTTGGTCAAAAAATGCAAAGATCCCTACCCATGGCCAAGACAGTTAAATGTTACTACCCAAAGATGCATGTCCCCTCCCTGGGTTGAGCCTACCCAATCAAAAGCCACTCCCAGGGGCAAGGATCCCATCATTTAAATTACGAAGTTTAATATTAATAAATAAATATGGAATTAAAGTGATAAATATTTGTAACTGACATTTCAGTGGTCATAACATATCATTAAATATTGCCGCAACTCTGAGAAGAAGTTATAACAAAAAAATCAAGCACTAATTCAGAGAATATTTTGCATGAGAAAGACATTTTATTGCACTGCCAAGGAGTAGTCATCTCTGGCATGACTGAAAGTTATAACGAACCGATAACTTGTTCCCATTTCTTCAGCCTTTGTTCTGCATTAAAGGCACTACAAGCCTTGAAAATATTCTTTATTTGGTTGAGGGTACATGCACATTGTACTGCATTATCTAGTGTTGATTTTGGCAAAACAGACAAGATCTTGTGTGCAAAAACATTATTGACCTTTTTCTCTTCTGCGTAATGCAATGTCTGCTGTCTTGATTCCTTCATACATGTCACCTGCATCAGTCTAGATCCAGGCTTCCTCATCCATGAAATGCTGCAGGCTCATCCAAAAACACAAACCTTGATCGACGGTCAAAACATGAATGCAAATACAAGTAAAAACACATATTTGACTCTTATGAGTTGAGTTTTG
Organism: Epizoanthus ramosus; assembly: GCA_026413505.1. Lineage (NCBI taxonomy): Eukaryota > Metazoa > Cnidaria > Anthozoa > Zoantharia > Epizoanthidae > Epizoanthus > Epizoanthus ramosus. The sequence goes on from JANVCJ010148142.1 coordinate 14,483, forward strand.
TGCCAGTGAGGCAAAGAAATGAAATTTATTGAGAAATTTGTTGATGAAAGCAGCTGAGAAAATGAGAGGACACTTATTTTTATTATTTTATTTTTATTTTATTAGCTGAGACTGTGCCTAACTAGAACACTAAGTAATAATAATAATAATAATAAGAGACTTGACAACTACAGTACCGCCCAGAGGTAACGTAACCTGACTCGCGAGTCCGTGTGACTCGTTGACTCGTTGACTCGAGAGTCAAGAAAGTTAATGAGATAGGCCAAACAATAGGTGACTCGGATGACTCGCACTAATTTGACTCGCTTTGACTCGCGAGTCATCCGTGTTAAAACTTCCACATTGTAAAATTATTTTCCCGAGGTGAAAATAATGATCCGATGTCAAAATAATAAAGATCGAATAACACAGAACAAATGGATTACATGCATTCATACGCGTCGCGTTTGTGATGTACGTAATAGTCGAGTTTCTGGTTAATAAATATGATGATCAAGCTTTTAGCGTTTTTCAGATTTGTGAAGGGAAGATTGAAGACAAAGAGGTCTAGATTGCAAATTATTGCCGTAAATGTAAATGTAGTATATTTCACAACGGGGCCGAAAGGGAAGGGACTCACGTCAACATCAACGGCAGATACGAGTAACGACTTTTCCGTCCGTGTTTATGGTTT
>JANVCJ010148253.1:0-15148 GCA_026413505.1 Epizoanthus ramosus
GAAGATTCCTGCAGGTTTGGTGTGCTGTATTACACCCGTTTGCTGGTTATCGTACAATACAGCACGTCTACTTAATTATTAATTATTTTTATTATTATCCCCACCCCCCCTAAGAATATTAATATTATTCACTATTCTAGTAACTACACTAGCTTGCAATGCTTGTATTTGATGATAGGCTAACCATGTTCAAACTTCAATTCAATTCATTGTGACTGTTTTTATATTAATGTAATCAAATGGTCACTCGTGAATATAGAGCTCCTTAATTCCACTTATGGTTTGGTAAAGTTCCTAGATCTACTTCTTGGGAAATTATTAATTGATTCAAACTAAAAGTAATGTCTTGTAGGGCCTGGTTGCACGAAAGTCTGTTAATGTTATTAACCAATGGTTAAGATTTAAACTCACAATTGTGTTTACTTCCTTATTGACTGATTTGGGATTTCATGTCAGGTTTTTGTTTCTGAGGAATACTTCAATAAAAATGCTTTATAGGCACCAGATTACGTATTCCTACACTGTAGGTAAAGAAAGCAAATTTAAAATTTGGCTTGACTATTGGTTAACTTTAACAAACTTTTGAGCACCTGGGCCCAGGGGAATTCATGATCATGATAACCCATTGAATATCCTTGATGATGGCAGAAATACGTTGGGGAAGAAATGGTGAAAAGAACTTCTTTACATACGTCCCTCTGACGTACCTGCTTCTCTCACTACTATGGTGTGTTCAGCCTTTCCAAGTCTGTTCTGTGCCTTGCAGGTGTAATTTCCAAAGGCCACTCCGCCTTCTTGAACCTTAATAGTCCCTTTGATAAAGTTTGAGCTCTTGACAGATTTGCGGGTTTTCTTTCCCACAAGCTTAATATTAGGAAGTGGATAGCCCCAGAACGTGCATCTAATGCGGGTTTTCTTAGGATTACCAATGTATGTATACACAACCGACGAGGATTTTTCCTTGTTAATCCTTGGTGGTGCTGTGTGAGCAGGAAATGAAGTCATGAGTTTAGTATGAATGACATTGCTGAAAACAGAATAATCAAAAAAAAAATTATAAGACTACCTTGGTGGGCCCAAGGGAGGCTAGAGGGCCTACATGACCCCTTCCTATGGCCCCTTCCATAAACCTCAAACTTCCAAGGGGTGAAAACTGGCAACAGAGCTTGGCTATCAAGTCCAGTGCACTGAGCTCGCATGAGTTTCATGCATGTAGATATCATTGCATGTTCCCAGCCTGAGATGTTAATTTCTTGTGTTTGCTGGTATATATAGTATGGTATATACCTACTAACGGTATTCATGGCTGGTTTCATGCTTGGCGCCGCGCAGTAAGTAAGTATTAAGTAGAGTGGTACATTTATATTGCACCTTTTCCATGTGAATATGCTCAAAGGCGCATTACAATGATCAGTTTACCCCCTGCGAACCGAAAGCATGTATAGGCGCCTCTGGCAGCCGCTTTCATGCGGTCCATGTATGCTGGTACTCATTTTACCAACCTTGGAAGGATGGAAAGCTGAGTGAACTTCAGCATGAAAGAAGGTCACACAAATATTCAACCCTCGACCAAGGCCGGGGAAAGAACCTGGGACCTTAGGGTTGGGAGGCAGAGATCTTATCACTGCGCCAACCCCTCCGCTATATACTTATTTTTAGAAGGAATTTCGCATCAAATATTTGAGGTGAACTTATTTTGGGGGAGAGTATATTTTTGGAATTTACGATATATATGTTCGTAAATAAATTAAAGGTAGAAAAATAACTAGTTGTCCGTACTCGGAGTTTCATACAAGGCGAACTTGAATTGTCTGACGATTGCTTTGCATAAAATTCCGAGTAGCAACAACTAGTATTCTTCTCACTTTAATCTAGTTGATTCTACTTATACTGAGCCTTATAGACACCGCAATGTGTATGTTCCAGGTTGTATTATGCCAGTGATTAAGCACACATGTGTGAGCGTGTTGATTGACACTTTCTTGCGCAAATTTACCTTGTCAGCCCAATCAGTTTATCAACACTGATCTTCTCCTTACCATGTCAGTACAAGTATAAGCATTTTGGTAATGAGAATAACAGAACTGTTCAAAACAGCAAGATCTCTTTCACAAATGTCGAATTTCTCCCAAACTATTTTATGACATTTGTATAGAGAACACTAATGAGAATTTAGCAACACATCGCTTGACTTGTAGGTGTGGAATAGAGCAGGAAACAAAGGCGATGGCTGGAAACGTGGACGAGTTGACTTCAAGAACCTCGTCGACGCAGGAACGCCGTTTAGAGTCATCTTCCAAGCAACTCGCGGAGCAACAGCAGCTAGTGACATTGCTATTGACGATATTACTTTTACGGACTGCTTAAGTATGTTATTATTAGTATTAACATTAGTATTAGTATTAGTGTTAGTGTTGGTGTTGGTATTGGTATTGGTATTGGTAGGGATATTGGTATTGGCACTAGGACAGACGGAGGTATGTAAGGTAGGAAGGAAGGTTAGGTAGGTAGGTAGGTAGGTAGATAAGGTAGGTAGTCATGGTAGGTAGGTAGGTAGGTAGGTAGCCTATGTAGGTAGCCTTGGTAGGTAGGTAGGTAGGTAGGTATGGTAGATAAGGTAGGTAGGTAATGTAGTTGGGTAGGTAGATAGGTAAGGTAGGTAAGTAAGGTATGGTAGGTAGGTAGCCTAGGTAGGTAGCCTTGGTAGGTAGCCTTGGTAGGTAGGTAGGTTGGTAGGTAGGTATGGTAGATAAGGTAGGTAGGTAAGGTAGGTAAGTAAGGTCAGGTAAGGTAGGTAGGTAGGTAAGGTAGGTAGGTAGCCTAGGTAGGTAGGTAGGTAGCTTAGGTAGGTAGCCTTGGTAGGTAGGTAGGTAGGTAGGTAGCTTAGGTAGGTAGCCTTGGTAGGTAGATAGGTAGGTAGGTAGGTATTGTAGATAAGCTAGGTAGGTGATGTAGTTGGGTAGGTAGATAGGTAAGGTAGGTAAGGTATGGTAGGTAGGTAGCCTATGTATGTAGGTAGTTTGGTAGGTAGGTAGGTATGGTAGATAAGGTAGGTAGGTAATGTAGTTGGGTAGGTAGGTAGGTAAGGTAGGTAAGTAAGGTCAGGTAAGGTAGGTAGGTAGGTAGTCATGGTAGGTAGGTAGTTAAGATATGGTAGGTAGGTAGGTAGGTACGTAGCGTAGGTAGGTAGCCTTGGTTGGTAGATAGGTAGGTAGGTATGGTAGATAAGGTAGGTAGGTGATGTAGTTGGGTAGGTAGGTAGGTAAGGTAGGTAAGTAAGGTCAGGTAAGGTAGGTAGGTAGGTAAGGTAGGTAGATAAGATAGGTGGGTCGGTACGTAGGTAGGTAGCTAGGTATTTAACTGAGGTCCGAAAGCCAGAAATATCAAAAGTAAAGTAAAGCTTGTTTAAAATAAGCTTTAAGACAATAAATGTGTGTTTGTATATAAAGCAATTTAGTTTGTGACAACTGACTGCGAGTTTCCTTTTTGTGGCCTACAGACAATCAAAAGGCGTGTAGACGTGACCAGTTCCAGTGCCGCAGCAGACCAGCATGCCCTGGCTCGAAGGGACAGTGCTTTGAATGCATCAGTTCACGAGATGTGTGTGATGGAGTGGTCGACTGCTCAGACCATTCAGATGAGGACAACTGCCCACGTAAGTTCTTCTATTAGTTTATACGCTGTAATACAAAAACAGAGTAAACTTGCCAAATAATGTTTGGTGATGTATTTGCTCGACTTTCTACCATATTTCCCCGGGTATCCGTTATTGTGGACAGAAAATAAGAAACAAACAGCATTACGAGACGATAATCGTCGAGAGTTGTTTGACTTGTCACGCTCTTTGTTCAAGCAACTCGAAATATCTGCACATAAAACAAAGATTAACTAACACACAGAAATAAACACTTAGACAGACAGACAAATCAACAATACGGCAGGTAGACATTTAAAAAAGAACAAGAAAAGGCCAAAAATATTAGACCTTAAACAGAACGACAGACTTACTGAGACAAATAGACCGACAGACATACAGACAGACAGACAGACACACACAGACACACAGACACACAGACACAGACAGACAGACAGACAGACAGAAAAACAGAAAAACAGAAGGGTAAACAGTATACAGACAAACACACAGAAAGAAAGATATATAGACAAATTTCCATCGGGAAGTACCCAGCTTTAGTTCACGTAGTTAAATGTTGTGATAATATACTAAGCTAAATCTACGGCCGCAATCATAACTCATATCTATATTGTTGTTATACTACAGCCAACTCAAAGTGTGACAACTTCAATATCTACTGCCCGGCCTCACAGAAGTGCATCAACAAGACGTTACAGTGCAATGGTAGAAAGGACTGTGACGACTGGAGCGACGAAGTCCACTGTGGATGTAGGTTCAAGTCTTGTAATAATAATAATAATAATAATAATTATAATATATATTTAAATATATATAGCGCATTTTCCATAAATTCCCACATGCGCTTTACAAAAACGATCCATTTAAATTAACTATGCTAGAAACAAAAATAGATCAAAAATATTAAAAGTTTCTCTAAAAAGGTGCGTCTTAAGACTATACTCAGAGTCTACCTATGGTAATTAAATGAGTTAATTAGTTAGTTAGTTAATTAATTAATTAATTAATTAATTAAAGGCTTTCTTGAATGGAAGTTTTTTGAGTTTTGTTTCAAAAATCGATACCGATGGACTACTTCGGATATCTATAAAAGATATTGAGTCGATGCGACTTCGTCCTAACAACAGCTTTGTTGAAGATCTTAAGGATCTCTGTGGTACATATGGCTCCAGTACTTCTTCAAGATAAACAGGAGCCATTCCGTTAAGAACTTTATAAGTAATAAAACTTTGAAAATGATCCGTTGTTCTATTGGCAGCCAATGCAATTGGCTTTGTTCATTGCTCCGTACGAGTTGATCTAGATCACATCATCTGACTAGTTTCTGAGAATTCTAGAATTTTCAAAGTTGGTGAGAAGGCCAACTGAGGTAGCGAAAATTGATAGGTTTATGTGGTATGTTCTTGGTCTGTGAGCTTGGAAGAATCAGAGGAGTAATTGAGCGTAAACTAGTAAAATATTCACGCAGTGGGCCGCCATTAGACTTGCAGTATCGATCAAAGTGTTTTACACAGTGCTCACTCGTGTTTTAGAAAATTAGGGTGGTTCCTTTCTTATGCAAATGATAATGATTATCATGATCATGATGATAAATCAAACACGGAGCCATCGAACTCTTGTGTAATACACACTTGCACGTTAACAACAGGGTAGTGTTATCATGATAACCATGATTACAGTATGAGTACAATTGTTGATATTTTGAAGAGTTAATTCTGTCATCAGCTACTAATAACCTGTCACGGTACACGAGTAAACCATTTTTGAATTGAATGATACACAAAATTGAATCATACGTTGTATTTTTGCATCTCTTATTAAGTAGTATTTCTTGTTTCTTTTAGCTTGCCGCGAAGGTTACTGCATCCACGGCACTTGTACTTTGGATAACCGAGGACGGCCGGGTTGCATGTTAGTGATCTTCTGGATTTATTACCTTGTATTACCTTGATCTGCCTTGGCCTTATCTATTCTTGTTTTATTTTGCCTTGCCTTGCCTTGCCTTGTCTACCCTTGTCTTATTTTGCATTTCCTTGTCTTGCATTGCCTTGCTTTGTCAACTCTTCTCTTATTTTGCATTGCCTTATCTTGTCTTGCCTTGCCTCATCTACTCTTGTCTTATTTTGCATTGCATTGCCTCGTCTTGCCTTACCTTACCTTGCCGTGCCTTGCCTTGTCTATCCATGTCTTATTTTGCATTGCATTGCCTTCTCTGGCCTTGCATTGGATTGCATTGCCTAGCCTTGTCTACTCTTGTCTTATTTTGTCTTGCCTTGGCCTTAACTTTGCTTTGCCTCATCTATAGTCTTGTCTTATTTTGCATTGCCTCGTTTACCTTGCCTTGCCTTACCTTGCCTTTTCTACTCTTGTCCTATTTTACCTCACCTTACCTTACCTTACCTTGTAACTTATGTTATAGAGTTTGGTGTCAGATATTCTCTTCAGTTTGCTTGACTTCCCTTTGGTGATTGTCCGCAATTAGGCTCCAATCCTTATGATCTGGGTTTTGTCATTTTACCACTTCATAAGTTTCACTTCTTGTTCTTACCTGCCCTTACTTTATTTGCAGCTGTGACTCCTCTTGGTCTGGAATTCGTTGTGAGGCGAAAGCCAATTTCAGCTGCGCATCAAACCTTTACGTGTGCCGAGTTGGAAACTGGAGCTGTGTCGACAAAACGAAGATCTGCGCTGAGGGTAATCCCTGTAAACTCAGCCCAAGTGACAGAACCAGTATCTGCGGAGGTGCGTTGTAGCTTTCACTCTTTGTGCAACAATGTTTTAATAAATAGGATATTACATGGTCGCGCGGAGATACGAAATTTCTCTTCGAGTGTTGAAAAGTATTTCACGAGTGAGCCCCTCCTAAATTTTGAGTCTGGCTACGGCCCTGGCAGCGAACGAGTGAAATAATTTTAACACGAGAAGAGAAGTTTCGTATCTCCTAGCGGCCATGTAATGTTCTATTTATTATATAAACACCAATGAAATACCAAATCATTTCACTTTAAAATTGTGTTTCTAGTCCTAAAGCAGAACAACGTGTCAGAACTAAAAAATGGAAGAGGTAGCCATAGCAACGGTGATCTTTTCACGTGTGAAGATAACATGTTATTTTCCCTTGTGAAAATATGATGTTTTCGCGGGAAAGGTCACCTGGTATTTCATTGGTGTTTATATAATAAGAAGTAGATATTTCTTTGTAGCTGAAACTAACCGTTAAAGTTAGAATCAATACGACTCAGTTGTGATCCAAATATATTTACCAGTCCTGCCGAGCCACATTAGCGTCCAATCAAGAAGATTAGTCGCGTTAACTAAACTGGATCAGAATATAATTTATCATATGAAATCTTTACGATACCATTTACTATTAAAAGTGTTGACAAAGTCATATCTTTGTACATATGAAATATCGTTGGTTATTTTATACTTTTTTTAATAAAGTCAGCTGAATTTTTGTTCGTTGGCTCAGAAGTTCGGTTGTTCGTATGGGTTTTTACTTGATTTTTACTTAATTTCTTGTGTGCTCAGGTTCAAAAGTTTGTTTTTTTCTTTCATATGATGAAAAGAAACTTACATGGCTATTTGAAGATACTGTTCTTATCTTCTCGTGCGGAATTTTGCAACGCACTTGTTCGCTGCACACACTCGTGTGTTACTACATTCGACACTCCAATAAAAGTCGTATATTCGCACAGCCATGTAAGATCCTCTATATATCCCACGGGATTCTTAATTTATCCCATACTATCCCTCAGGGCACTTTGTCCAGTTACTGTCTTAACAATTGTATTCATATGCAGAGAATTTATTGCGACAATAAATGCATTTCCCAGACAAAAAAGGAAAACTCTCAATTACTTAAATAGTGGATCTGTCTCTCTCTCTTTCTGCTCAAGTTGATGTTGAGGAATATTGCCGGAATATGAAGTAAATGATTACTGCATTATGATACCTGGATGAAACAAAGTATTATAGACTATATGAGCAGGACTATATATATATACTACGCTTGAGAACAAATGCGTCTAAGTGATTTTTTCGTAGTTTTCATTTTCGTATCATGCTCTTCAAGAACTCATGCAATATGGTATTAAATTAACATACTTTACCTGCATGTATTATTTGGAGCGTAGCGATACTGGAAATTCTTGGCTTCAAAACGTGACGGTTCAAGAGTTCAACAAAGTCTATTTGATAGTTCACTGAACGCAGACCAGCATCATTTTAGTATCAACAATGCACGTGCTTCAAGTGAAGTAACCCGAATATAATGCAAAGCGAGCGGTTAACTCCACTCATGCCTAAGCAACTGATCATGAACGAAGTAACCACAAACTATGTGATCGTTGATAAGTTTCTGAACACCGTTAGTGCACCTACTGAAACAAAGTAAAGACACTTGTGTGTTTAATATCTGTACTATTATTTCTTGTCACCTTTAATTTGTCTTCGTACCATAAAAGAAAACTAATGTTTTGTTCCAATATAATAATATATTACCAACGACATTGTCTTGTTTCTTGTTTCTTGTTATTTAATTCATTATTGTCGCGTTACATGTTCGTTGTCACTTTCTTATTTTTTTCTGTTCAACACTGAGTAAGAACAACTGGCAGTATGCACCGTACGGTTGTTGTTCCTCTGTTTGTGGAAGCCGTCATGAAAAAATCTCATCTTCTGACTGTCGTATACACTCTGCACCAATATCTGTATTCCCATATGACAACGATGTTGTTTTCTTGAACCTCCACGATCCCATTGAATAAAGTTCAACGAACTTACCACTCCGAATAACTCAGCTCGCATAATTCAGACATTCAACTTCCTCTTCCTTCTTGTTTATGGCTGTACCTTCATAATCATAAATGTGGCCGGAAAATATTTGTAGATTGGATATAATTATCTTAATGTTTAAATTCGCAAACATCAATGGAATGTATATTGTTAAGAAAGAACAGTCATACAAACACTTCAGCTTGTCAACGCAAGATACACGTACCTCTACATACATACTGAATAACACAATGACTAAAGATAAATGCAAACTACAGAACACCAAGAAAAAAGTAAAATGATAAACTCTCCAATTATTGGTATGGGATGATGTGTCATTATGTTAGGGGAGTTGGAGATATATATCTATGCAATCCATGTATATATTATTGGCACATATTATTCTTTATTATTGAATAAGAAATGATGATTCATAAAATAACTATTATCTTTCCCAAATAATAATCTGCTTAAATGGAATCAGTTTTGCCGGATTGACTTCACAGCAAGCAGGCAAGATTAATTGTAACTATACTGTTATACTGACGAAATAGCAAAGGTCTTATTCAGAAACATTATCATTCTTTAAATGTTTTTGTCCATAACTTTCTTTTAGTTGCTCGTCTTAACGAAATGCAGATTTATTTTTGATTAATCATTAATGTAGTACATTTGCCTTTGGTCACAATCTTAGAGTTAACTCCTTAGTGTTTATTCTTATTGTGTCTAATAATGAGAAACTAGTAACATATCTCAACTAAACTGTTGAATGTAGAAACCACATCTATGAGTTTAGACTAAACAAAATGCACATGCGCTTTAATAAACCTAGTGCCAACTGGACGGTAAATTTGGATTCGAACTAGACAATAACTATGCTACATGCTTTTGGTTCACTAAACATGCAAAGGTGAATCAGAATAAACTAAAGATATTCATTTTACGACCAACTTACTGACAAAGTATCTAGAGCAGCAACTGAACATAAGTTTCTCCGATCAACTTTCCCTGAAGCTCAACTGTTGCTCTACCGTCTTGAGTGCGGTGGTTGACATAAGTTGTTAATATATTCAATGAGACAATTTGCTCCTTAAAGTACTTAGAGTAGTATATGAATCAAATATCGTTCATGCTTTGGAAGAAGAAAAAAACACTCAGTTGACATTGCGTGTTGAGGTATATGAAATCCGTATCTCGTTGTCGTTGTTAACAATGGCATCTCAGCAAGTATTTTTATTTTCTTCTAAAATTAATCAAAAACTCGTTCTTTGCATTTTCTCACGTAATTTACCTTGTCTATAAGACATATTTTAATTTGTACACAAACAAAAGATATCATATTATATATATGGTATTCTCTAGAACGTCTTTCAGCGATCGATTACTGCTACAGAGAAATGAATTCCGAGTCTGTGCGCGTCTGGTTAATAATTATTTTAGTTACTGGCACCAGTGAAACATCGTCGTACAAGATAACAATTACAAGGCTCTATTCTGATCCGAGCAGCTCTTCAGAAGGAGATAAGTATTCTATTTCTCCAACTGGATGTGCAAAATACAAATGCGTTGAATTTGGAGGTCATCCAATTGGGGGTACTAATTGTGACTGCCAATGTCCTCGATCTAACGCAACATTTAGCATCCAAAATGGGAAATGGAGTTGCTCTACAAAGGTTGCTAATACTAAAGGTAGGTGTTAACTTAATCAGAGTAATGTAACAGAATAAATACGTATACAAATGTTGTAGTACATTGGAATCTAAATGATATAATTATGATAATGTTTTGTGAATCGTCTATATTTAATAATATGGACAACAACCGAGATAAACATAAACTCATTTTATCAACAGGATTTGTTTATATCGATAACTGACAGATATGTTATATTTTCCATTCTTAGATGAATGTCAATACATCGCCTAGTGATAATAATTCAAGCTGAACGCCAAAACAACCGATGTATGATTGCCATTTCATTTAATTTAACTTACTTCATGTGGATCCAGACATATCAGTCAAATATCAAACTGAAGTATAAATATGGATTAGATTAAAATTATAAGAAACATAACATAGAAACTTCCAACATTGATAGTTCAAAATGTTTTCCTAAATTTCTGTGCCACGTACAAACTACAAGGCTGGTTTTCGCTGGTGAAATAAATGTTAACACAAGAATTAGCATGCAGTACGGCCAGTGATGACAGCTATGAAATTGACATATGCACAGCATCAGAATAAGCACGAGCACAAGAAAACGTAAATATCGTTTACATTCTAGTGCGTATTTATTGTTACTCACAAAATTCACTGGCAATGCCTTGAGCGACACAAGCTCCATTACGCAAAGTAGACGCAAATATTATAATTCGCCAAAGAAATCATGCTCAATATCACAGTTACCTTCATATGCTAGCTTTAGGCATTTATATTTCATAATTCCTGTGCTTATTTCTATGATGAAAACCTGCCTTAAGAACATGATAAATGTTATTTGCGTTAGGATTTGATTAACACAAATACTAGGCTTTGTTTTATTATCTTTCAAGACCCTTCTGTCCTTCATTAAATTCCACTGATACTGCATTCCTGTATTGTAACCGGAAAGATGAAAACGAGAAAATACTTCAATGTGGCGCCGGAACTCGTATGAATTAAAAATATTTTATTTTTTCTGTATAACTGACATGTAAGATATTCGCTATTATTTTATTAGACGTAGTAACACTGCAGACCATTTACTATTATTGTACTGAACATTATAAACATCTTGATAACCGAGTGCGAGGTCTGTCCGGGAGAATATTTTGCCCTAGTTCTTTCATTGTACTGACCCGAGCGGAGCGAGGTCTCAGTGTACGAAAGACCAAGGGCAAAATATTCTCCAGGACAGACCGAGCAAACAAGGTTATTACTGAAGATTTTTTTATATGGCTCATTTCTATTTATTTTTGTTTCTTTCGACATTGTTTTGAAATCCGCTACAGACAAAAAGTCTGTACGGTAAGTTACGGACCTAAGTTTCCGCCAATCAGAACGCAGGAATTTAGTTACGAACCTGAGAATCAGTACTGCCATATAATAAATAATAATATCGATCCTTCAACTTGACAATGTTTGCTTCTGAATTATTTTCAAATTAACCATGATTCAACAAAAAACACTAGATTTCTTATAATTTGAAAAGGTTTTTGACATACCTTTAAACAAAAGGCGCAAGCAACATTGAGCAGTAGCCTAATACCACCGTTTTCATTGCTACGCGACCTTTCAAAAATTTATTCTCTGTCTGGAATTGGATTTACACTGCCGCCAATCATGTGTATTTCAAATAAAGCCGCACGTTCCGACAGACGAGATGGCACCAGCCCAACCACTTTACTGTCTGAATGTGCAGCTTTATTAGAAATGCACATGATTGGTGGCAGTCAAAATCCAATTCCAGACAGAGAATAAATTGTGGAAGGTAACGTAGAAATGAAAACGGTGGTAATATAAAATTATTGCGTGCAGTGCTGCAGAAGTAGCATTAGACTTTACTTCGGTAACGTTGCAAGCAACGTTGCAAGCAAAAATTGCAACGTTGCCACACGATGCAATTTTTGCAGTGCGTGCAACATTTCATGCAATGAGTGCATTGAGTGGCTGGTCATTTATAGGGGTTGGTATCCATTGTAAACTGCACAGCTGATATCTGAATATATTGAGCCAGAAACCTTATTATTCCTTCGTTACTATGGAAAATAAAAAAAAAAAATAAAAAAATAATAAAAATAAAAATAAAAGTAAAAATAAAAATAAAAGAGTTGCAGAATTATTACTTAGTGTCATATCTACAAATAGTTTTATTGAGTTTTGATCACGTTGGAGTTTGTACTGGTTTTTAAAATGATTCATTTTCACCAACTATGCGACGTTCTTTCAGTTTAAGACTTCCTGTGTCTGAACAACAATTAAACAAAATATGTCATACTCGAGGTTGCCATGATAATACATAAAAAATGTAAGCAGTATAAGTGTCCTTATATTGTTATTTATTGTTAAACATTCCTTTCGCCATCTGCTAGAAAATGAGAGCAGGCATGTTATCTATCCTATTTTTTATAAGCATAAATATCCGTAAATTATCAACTATTTTAGTATATCTTATATCGTTTTATTATCTTCAATATTATTTATGTCCTACAACGTTACACAGGATATCTCTGTTTGCATTGACCTGCAAGGTCTTGTTTTCAACTTCCCTTCTTTCGACCATTTTCTTCCACCACATATGTCAGTTTCTTTCGAGTGTGCTTCTTATGTGCCAAAAGTTAATTAATTGTTCAATACTATTTTAAAATTATAATATTATACTAATTTGTAGCGTTATTTCACATACCACTGTCCACCATTGTCTGAATTATCCTTGCTATGTTGACAACTGTATATGTAACTGCATGCAAAATATAATTGTTTAAGTATTAATTTGTGTAATTTCCATACTCCCTCAGCATGTTCAGCACACTTTCATCCTACTACCAATAGCACTCAAATTAAAACATTCAGAAAAAAGAAGCTTGAAGTATCAACAGCAAGAGGCATTTGCAAGTTGGATTTCGTACAATACCTGAGCTGTGATGGTAGATGGACTCATGTTGATAAATCGCAATTATCTAACTTTGTACTATATAAAACGAAGCCTCCAGTTCATGCCGCCGTTTTGGTAAGTTGAGTGAAAACGACGTGCTTTTGTGACTAAATTAAATACATTTGTTGGAGTGTATCATAGTTTAGCGGCATCTCTGTCTAATCGTTTCTCTTTTATTATTTGTTTTAACATGCTGATACTTCTATAGATAACTGAAGTTTATATGTTACTTCGTTGCACGATAATCAGAAATTACTTCTCATAGAAATTTAGATTTTAACAAATCCATATAAATTATGCTGTCGTATTTGTAATTGTATTTGTATAGTATACAGGGATTTTCACCTACCTGCTTATATGAAGTACAAAGATTCAACAGTTGAGGGGCTTGGCCAGGCCGTTGAATTAATGCCGGTTGACAAGAGTCTGAGACGTAGAGTAGTGTAGTTGGTCAGCAGTCATTTACAAGAGAAATTAATAATCAAAAATACACAAAGTCAATCAAATGAAAAAAATAATAACTAAAAAACTACAGTCTCATACTCTCATACATTGTTAAAAACTGCATTTCGAAACATGTTCTCGCTAGCCATCTCAATAATGTTATTCGGGAGACTGTTCCAGTCCTGTATAGTTCGTGGCCAAGCGATTGGAACGTTCCTGGCCAGTAACGTTATCAATAGTCTGTATGTCGCTGCTGTTTTACATATTGTCTGTTAATAAGTTACAAATTCTTCTTTTTATAAGGAATGTTTTGTCTGTTCGTAGGTATCAGAACGAGTGGAACAAAAACTGTATGGCATGATAATAAAGTTGGGGACAAATTGTAGCTGTTTGGTCTTAAAGATAGAAGGGACAAGTGTATGTAAGTAAAATGGTCGATCGTTCTTCATTTCATTCCAAGACTTCATTTATTAGCTACTTTTTCAAAATTAAATGTCTGGATCTAAAGTGTTATAGATAGTTATGATAGATATAAAGATGGAATTCAGTAAATTATTAAGAACAATGTTATCACATTGCCTTAAAATGCAGATTGAATATATTATACCTGTACTTTTCAATACACGGATATACATCGATAAACTGAATAAACGCATTTCGATGAACGACATGCGTATATGTATATGTATATGTATATGTATATGTATATGTATATGTAATTACTAATAATAGTAACGTAATGGTTAGTAAGTGCTGCCTGGGTGTTGATATTGCAGTGGTAGGGGGTCACCCAGGGCGACGGTAATGGTTTGATTGACAACAGTGGTATTCGGGTTCTTGATGAATGTTTTATAGTAACACAACCTGAAGAATTTCTGTTAACGGTAGGATTAGGGCTAGGGTTAGGCACTGACACTCAAACCGACAAACAAACAAACAAACAAACAAAGAAAAATGGAACCATGTAAAATCCAAATAGGGAATGCATCTATAATTCACTGCTTTTTTTCGCTCGGCATATAAACGTAGCGAGCCTCTTAATGTTGGTCTTATTTCAGGTGAAGTTCCTGTGATGAAGACTACGCAAAATCAACCGATTCCACCCACCACAAGAAAACTGACCAGTGATTACTATGCATCACTTGAGCCTACCACAAGTAAAACAACAGAACAAGTGTCTACTTCAAGAGTCACTGTACGTACTCTTCATGTCTATATTATCATCACCCATGGGGAGGGACTAATCCTTTGTTTCTCGTTTGTACTGGTATATGTAGACATGTATTTGTGATATTCAAGGAATGTTTACCATCCTATAATGATTTCTAATATGTGATATAATTTGTTTTGAAGACCTGTTGTGACCTATTTAGTCGTAGCCGACACACTCGCAATTTTCAAATATGGGTTAGTTCTTTAGCTTGTTTAACATAACCAATCTATTTTAGTTTATTTCTTATCAATACATTTTAAATGATATACATAGACACTATGGTTGACGTCACTGAGGCCTGCAGAGATTGCTCGATACATGTAGTAGAGCATGAATATATGTTACATATTATAACCCAAATGAAAAATTTAGCTAAATTTCGTGCGTTCTCATTGGCTAAAACAGGTCACATGGTACACTCTACTGG
>JANVCJ010148364.1:0-23750 GCA_026413505.1 Epizoanthus ramosus
GACTGTTCAATAAGTGGCACGGATGGCCTCTGGTACCTGCAGGCAATGTGTCTATCATGTCACGAATGGTAAGTGTAACCGAGCATTGGACTGCACCCGTTTGGCTCGCAAGTGCCTTGTACACTTAACGGTGTGCAAATGGACTGTTCAATAAGTGGCACGGATGGCCTCTGGTACCTGCAGGCAATGTGTCTATCATGTCACGAATGGTAAGTGTATCCGGGTATTTATAGAGGTGATAAGTATGTCGGCTGCTAAAGCGTGTCAGAGCAGCCACGGATTCCCGAAATTATATATGAGAAGCTTATGAGATGTTACTGTATACGATGACCTGTGGGACTAATGACCAATAATACTTTTAAAAAAAAATATACATTTTTGGCATATCGTCTTGGTTTATGCCGTTTGTTATCATGATAAATTTGTGTATTCGCCTCCGACAGACACTTTACAATATCTTCGTTGCCTTATCAAATTTACTTAGAAACTCAGCCAATACGAAAGCCATAATTCGTCATCAGTTAGAAGTACATCACTAATTGTGTGAAATTTACAAACGTTATTTAACATTTCCGTTCAAACCTGGTTGGTGCACGCGGTCAAGTTTTCCTTGATCAATTTTCATGTTAAGCGAGAAGCGGATCCAGGAATAAATGCGATCTTCTTCTATAAACGTCTTGGGCGAAGGTAGGAGTATAGGAGTTCTGTTAACCTTAACAGACCGTCTAACACGGAGCTTCCAATCAGGATTTTAAGGGGAGAGTGATATTTTGCTAGCCCCTAATGCACAAGCGTCTAGCTCTAGGAATATCGGTTCTGTCAACTGATACTAATTTGTACCAAGAATGCAAGATAAATTGATCGCTATTTTACTCTTGTTTTCTAATATTTTAATGACCCGCCATTTGGATCAGAGCTATACGGGTTCGTTTGTGGCTGTTGTGTAGTGTTAAAAGCTTGTTCTATTTTCAACCAAACCAGTGAAAACGTAGCTTTTTTGTTCTTAAGAGACGAATTTATCGGCAGATTTTTACTGGAAAAATGAATCCAAGTTCCAAAATTCTTATTCTCTTCGGGAAGACAGTGCATGCAAGACAGGACTGGATCCAGGCCTGCCAGCTCAGTATCGCTTATGTTCGAGGCAGTATCTGGCAGGTTTTTCCTACCAAACCATGTACTGCCCTTTTGTGAACAGTTTTGGAAAATATCTTATAAAGCGTGATACGCAAAACAAACATTGCGTGGATTATAATACTCATCATATATCTTCTTTTGAAAACATTTTGAACCTATTATCGTTTTAACAAAGAAATTGATCAAGAATCTCAACAAATAGCAAACTGGAATATTGGGCCATCAGTCATAGCAGTGAATGTTTTTTCACGGCAACTTTGTCTACTCGTTTCTATGTCTATTCAGATAGCGTTGAATTTCTTGTGTTTTCAATATTACTTACCTCAGTAAAGTTGTTTACTCCTGTGAAGCGTGTCCTCGAGCTCAAACACGGTGCGGAATAATGTGTTGGGTGTCGCTATGAACCTCGCTTATGATACTGTCCGTGACCTTTAGGATAAGGATACCAATATTATTGTCAATAGAATTCATAAATAAATTTATGTAAACTTCTTGCATAAAAACATCCGCTTTCACTCGATGACGAAATGTCTTGGCTCAGTTCACACAAAAACACTTGAAGTGCTCAACACTCAACAGACGTGATCGGGTCATTTCAACTGTGACACTTCTACATTGCAGCCCAGAAGAGAGAATGAACCTTTTGTTTAAACTTTGTAAAAAATGAAAGCCCAAATAAAGAGTTGCTACAAAGATACTTGCAGCTCAAAGGAATATTGTCCGGTGAACCAATAAACGAGGTTACAACTGAAGAAATGCTGCGGTATTTGCTGTGACATGATAATGACAAAATTATGCTCAAAATCACTCGGTAAAGGAACACGGTGAAAGAAAGTTGTGCAAGTCCCACCTAGAGCTAATCTTCTTTTCATAAACTTGTAAATAAGAAGTCCGTCTTTAAGTTTAATAAAAATGTAAAATTTAGTTTTAATAAATGCTTAATTTAATATCACAACGTTGTTGATTTCATTGTGGTTTTCAGTGCAGACACTGTCTAGACAACATGAACGAGAATTATAAACGGGAACTACGGTGAACTCGAGTTTACTGCCTTTGACATCTTGGGATCCTGTCAGTAAATTCTGTGGGACTCTAATCTAATTGAAGAATAGTTTTTCAAGAACAAGGATAGAATTTGGACTTAATAACCAAAACGAACTCTACACAAAATTCAGCGATAAACATCGTATATATGTATTGTAGCCGGCTCTCTTGGACTTCAAAATCTTTGTCCGCTTTGAAGCAAGAAAATGTTGTGTTAGTTTTAGTTTCAAAATCTTTAATTAATTCTTTAGCTTCTTCGAGGGAAAATACATGTCCATTTTATGCTGAAATCTTACACTTCTCCATCCATCTTCAACGGTTGTAATATAGACTTTCCCGCGCTCTCTAACCGCGGAATAGAGTGCTTGTATTGTTCGGGTTGCGGGTTCGGAAACAGATAGGAAACTAGTTCTCAGGTTCTCCCAGTTGAGGTGGTGTAGGTCAATGTTATTTAATGCTGACCCTTTTACACACACTTTCATTCAGTTAAAAAGTTAAAGATGTTAAAACTCTTAGCGATAAAATAAAAACTAGTTTCGTCGTTTGTCGACCGCTTCAGTTTGTGTTCTAATGTTCTAATCATTCCTTTAATATATTAAAAACTATCGCCTACGTTAAAATTACATAGTATCAAAAATGATATCTATATTAAAACTACAAAACTCAAAAGTACTCGTAATATTTATAACACTCGTATAACACTCGTAAAGAATGTCATAATCTCAGAATAAAAAGAAACCCACCTGTATTTGCCTCGGCATTAGCCGCATCTGCCTTAAGAAAACCGTCTAGAAGAAAAGCATAGCCAACTCGTATCTTCATTCGGCCTCCACCACGACTACCAGCACCACCTGGCCCAGAGCCTCCGCGTGCTCCAGTCATCGTGGGCTCATACAGTGAATTATATACACTTCCACCGGAAACAGTCTTGCCACTTCCGCCGATTGTGGCTTGTCCTGCACCTGAGCCTCCCAAAGTAGAATCAATTCCAGATCCGGGACCCTTGTTGGTCGACCCTCGACCCACACAGTTTAGCGTTGCGTCTGGCTCCAAGTAGAAATCTGTTGCATCGATCTCAAAATACTCCGCTAAAAATTGCGAGTTGAACTTGATATCCTGAAAGTGCGATAGCAATCACGGTCAAATAATATGTATGCATGTACGTATGTATATACGTATGTACGTACGTATGTATGTGTGTATGTATGTACGTGTATTGTGTGTGTGTGTGTGTATGTATGTTTCTGTTGTCCATTTTAACCGCATTATCTGTCATACCAAGTGTTTTTAAATAACGCCAAGACCACTGGAATTCTGCAGCGGGGCTCAGGTTTTCCAATAAGTGTACGTGATGTCCATGTTAATGAAATATCTGTTAAGCGCAAGTTGACGGTATGATGTGTAGAGTTTAAGAGAGACAGATAAATAAACAGAGAAATAAACAGACAGGGACAGACAGACATACAGATAGAGTTGTAGTGTAGGTGAGAAGGTCAGAGAGCTAGGATCAGTAATCGAATATGTTAAATTCACATGTCGAGCACAATATGACAAAACACACGCCAAACTCACCAGAAAGCCTGCAGTGAAGTGTACACCAAATGGTACCGGGTAGGTGATTACAGAATTGCTACCAAATTCTAGCGTGGAGAACTGAAATGATCCCGGTGTGTCGACAAACAGAAACTTATCGTTCTGCATCACTGCAGTATGGGCGTGTTCACCAATGAGAACCTTTCTTCCTGAAGCAAAGTGAAGATGGTGGACATTAATTAGGCGACCATTCCAGTCGAAAGCTGTCACTCCTCGACCAACAATATGAACTGTTGTGGCCATAATAGCAAATCCTCCTTTCTCAATTTTGAAGTTAGCAGCTGTCCTTGTAATTGTGGGACTTGCTTCTCTTGACTCTATTTTCAGAATCTGATTGGCATGGACAGGGATAAAACCAGATCGGTCTCCAACAATCTTGTGGGCTGTCAGATTTAATTTTTGACCATTTTGTTCCAAATGAATTGATGCTTTGCGATGCAAGTGGAGCTCGTCAAATACATAACTAGATGAATTTTCATTAAGAGTTACAATATGTGACCAAGGCCTGTTCTTGTTGTCTATGCGGAGTTGCGTACGGTGATGACCTTGCCGATAGTCGCTCAAGTATAGAGTACCAGGACCTCCACCGTACTCTGTAAGGTCATTTCCACTGTTCCCTGCAACACCTCCAAGTAGATTATACTGTCCAGAGAATCTGTTCTCGGTAGATACGTAAACTGCGATACGTCCTCCGGATCCACCGCCGCCTAATGAACCGTCGCCATTTCCACCAGCAGCACTGATGAGACCATGTCCACGGAATCGGCCACCTTGAACCCAGACGCTGCCTCCACTACCTCCACCGCCCTTGGAACCCCCCGCAGCAGTTTCTCCACTTGCATCAATGGTTCCGTCTAAGTACAATTGATCACCGATGTCCAGACGAATGATCCCTCCCGCAGACCCGCCGGAAGACGTGCCGGGACAGCCACGCGTTCCATAGTCTTTGGGTGAAAATAAGCTGCCATGGGGCGTCAGTTTGTTCACGCCGCTGTTACCTATGAGGTGAATAACATAGCTTTGAGCTTATATCAAATCCTACTCCTATTTCTATTCCTACACCTCCTTGGATGGGATGTTAGTACATCGCAGGGTTACCCCCCCCCCGAACAATCTGCCAGGTACCCATTTATACACCTGGGTGAAGAGAAGAACTGTGAGAGTAAATGTCTTACTCAAGGACATTACGTGATGCGAGCGCCGGCAGCCAGGCTCGAACTATCAATCTTTGGTATCAAGTCCGAGGCGCTAACCGTTAGGCCAATATGTCTCCCACATACTTTACTTTTTTTTACATACTTTTATTATTATCATCTCCCCAGAAGGGATTTTCAGTGATAATCCTAACTATGAAATTACAGTTACTAGTTACTACAAATGTATTAACAGAATGGTACGTGCAAAATCAAACACTGAAGATCTGCTCTTTCTATCATATATGGAAGTACTATGATCACAATACTGATGAATAGCCATGGACAAAGTTAACGTTGTAATTGTCCACACATAAAGTTTGCTAGCACGATATATTTTAATTTTAAAATATTCGATCAGAATAACGCCTACTTTTCAAAAGCTGTAGAAACAACCACATTTTGCGGCATATTGGGAAACCTACCCTTTCCTCCCCTGCTTGCATGACTTCCTCCGGATCCTCGACATCTACTAGGCAATGTTGGCCCAACATTAGGCGTAGGTCGGTCCTTCCCTGATGATATGATTCTACTGCCTGCTTCCATCACTAGTGACGTAGCGCTCACGTTGTGTGTGTCTGCAATGATGGTTGCCCCATACTTCATGTTGATCAGCCCCACTTTACAACGCATTCCTTGCGAGTGAGGCAGGAGCAACTGTGCACGATCTTGAATCTCGAGGACTGACAAGATAAAACTTCCTGGTTCTGCCACCACCATTGTTCCGTTGTGCCATGCAGCCGTATGCGCATGCGTTAGGAATCGTACCTTTGTACCTTTGGTGATGTAGATGTTTGTGACGTGAGTCATTTGACCATCAGACACAAATGAGGAACTCCCCTGAAGTGGTGCGCCATTACCGATAACATATATGGATGCTCCAAAGACCATCTCTCCATCCCTCGCAATCATGAGATTCGAAGCTGGCTTTGAAACTCTGTGAACAGTGTCAGATGCTTCAAGATAGATTATATGTTTAGCCAACGCTTTTATAAGTCCTGTGCGATCTCCAACAAGCTTCGATATCTTCAATGTACTTTTGATCCCTTTCTGCGCCATCTTAATAACTGCTTGTCTGAGTAGACGCAACTCAGAGAATTCAAATTTAGTTGTGTTTTTCTCGTCAAGAATGAGTTCATGAGTGTATGGCCTGTTGAGGTTGTCTATCCACAACTGGGTGTATGGGAGTTTATCTCGGAGCTCCCGGATGAACACGGAACCAGGCCCCCCATGATGCCCCTGAGTTGCCGAGCCACCAAACACGACAGTGTTACCTTTGTAAAAGAACACATTCGAATAAATGGCCACGCGACCACCAGCTCCTCCGCCCGAGTTCCTTCCTCCACTATCGCCACCAGTGGCCGAGATAGTGCCATGACCTGTCAAGAACAAATGTACACTAATGACGCTAATGTCAAAACTGCTAAATAGTACAAAAATGGTAAATACAAGTCACTCATAAGAATATAAAAATAACCAGTATTTTTCCTCAAATAAATCTTTCTTTCCTAATATCGCTGGCGAAACATGAAAGATATAGTCTTAGTTCCCAAGAACGCGACTCACACGTGAACTAGTCATGCTTTCTGGAGGCACAATATACACTCACCAAACTGCAAAACATCTGAGAAGAAAGGTCATTGCTGACTGATAAGTTAAAGCTATTGTTTGTAGTGTTTACAATGAGAAGACATGACCGCATAAAAAGTATTGTTAACTGACACGAATTCCTTTCTATGTTGACCAATTCATTATAAGGGATTGGTCCTTGTATCCGCAAAGAACAGCAACATCTTGCGGGTTTGACGGATGCATTAATAGTAAAACAGCACCTTCCATTTGAATATTGTACTTCTCGTACTATCGTTTAATCCTAGAATTTTAGGGAAACACATGTGGTAACTGACAAACCCTGTTAATAGAAATTAAATGTTAATTAGAAAAGACTGAGGAAGACAGAGATCTTCCTAAGTACATTCATGATAATGGTTGCTCGGGTTAAAAAATCTGCTGTTAAAGCTAATCGGACAAAATTTAATTTAATGGACTACTTTCAGGTATCGTTTTTGGTACACCGTGTCCCTTTCTCTCCACATAGTTCCAATAACACTCTTAAAATGTCTTATTTCTAAGTCCAAGAATGAATCAATTGTATCAAATACATCATAGGAGACTCTGTTAACTCTGTGTGAAGCAAGACTACCGCTAAGTACAATATCACCTGCAATCAAGTCCGTATGAATCAGCAAACTGCCACCACTCCCTCCACCGGCGCCGCTCCCTGGCTTTGCACGTGCTCCAGCGACTGTTATTGTTCCATCATTCACAAGTTCGTTTCCAGTCTGTATTTTGATATATCCCCCTCCGTCGCCACCAATACCTCCACTTTGACCAGTCCCTCCCCGGATTCCTGGCTGTACAGGATTGTATAATGATCCGTAGTATGGTCCGCCACTATCCCCTACACCACGCCCACCGGCACTTGCATGGCCAGCACCAACACTGTTTGGGAGTGTCGTCACTGCACGTGGTGGCGCAGCCTGGCGAGCTAAGTTGTCGCCTGAGCAGCTGAGCAGCGCTCCAATCTCAATATCAACTTTTGAAGCCAGAATTTTCAAGTGATGTGTTGAAAGAGATGCTCCATATTTTATGTTTAAGAGACCAACGGATAGCTTCACTTCAGTCTCGTCCCTCATGGTGACTGCACTGCCACCATGTAACTTTATACTGGAAAACTTGAACGTTCCAGGCAGATCGTGTTGTAGTGTCTCACCGATATTTCTTGCCGTATGAGCACCTTTGCAGAGTTTCACAACCTTATTTTGAGTAACTTGCAAATCCTGCACACCTGTCAAGGTACCGTTAAGCTCTAACGATAAAACCTTTCCTACTAGATAAGTACTGTCCGCCATAACAAGTTCACCATTACTGTCAACTTTAAGGTTAATTGCTGGTTTGGAAACTGTTCGCTTGTCCTCCTCTGCCTCGAGTGATACCCTGTGATTGCGGTAAACGTGAAGTAAACTCATGCCATCACTGTACAGTTTGGCTATTCTTAAAACTCGAAGTTGTCCATCAGCTTTGTTAAGAAGCCGCAAAGATGCTCTGTTAGACATGTGCACCTCATCAAAGACATAGCTCATGTTTTCACTCAAAGTTAAGAATGTCGACCAACTTTGGCCTTGATTATCAAACAATAGCTGCCTATAGGGACGCTTGTTTCTCATATCTTGAATGTAGACTGTACCTGGTCCACCTGGAGCACCGCGTGATGTTGATAAACCAGCAAGTGCTTGCAGTTTACCTCGGAATGTGTTACTACCTTCCACGCGAACTGCAATACGCCCACCTGACCCACAACCACCAACTCCATCTCCTCGTCCTCCATTAGTTGTTAACAGACCTGTTCCGCGAATTTGCCGTGCTACATTGATCGAGATACTGCCACCGCTTCCACCTCCGCCACTTGTTCTGGCATTGCCACCATCGGCATGAATGCTTCCATAGTGACTCAGAAAGTCTGTGTCAATACGAATGATTCCGCCACCTTTACCAAAACTCTGCGCTCCACTGCCAACGCCCCCAGGGCATCCAGGTTGGTCTGCCCGGTACAAGGAGCCGTAATAACTCCCCGGTAACAATCCGCCGTAGCCAGACCCGCCCATACTTGCATGCCCACCGCCAGATCCTCCATGTTGCGATGCTTTCCCATTTCCGATGGTATTTGCTGTACTGGCGATTATATCGCTTACAGTAAGTACAGAACCACGTTCTAGAGACATATCTTGTGACTTGATGATAAACGATCGTTTTTTCAGTGTTATTCCCTTCTTAATTTGCATTACACCTACAGTAATCTTTGTATCATCAGGAGTCACAAAATTTGACCCACTCTTTAGAACAATTGAAGCAAACTGCTGAGATCCAGGTTCACTTTCAAACTGGAGGTCTCCATTCTTCATAAATGCGGTCTGTGAGGTATCAGCAAATTCAACACGTCCTCCAGACTCCAGCGTAAGATGACGAACATTTAAGAGCTTTCCTTTCAAATCTAGTGTCACACCAACAACTGTAACATTTGAAGCTGATACTAAATTCGCACCTTCCTCGACGAGAAAGTTTGTTTTCAAGTGAAAATGGGTTTCAACCGTTTCTCTTGCAGCAGCATACACAGTCTGGCCTGTCCTAACTGCAATCTGTCCTATACCATCGTCAATAAAATTGTTAATTCTTGCTGTGTTTGCTCTTGCTATCTTCAAGACTACATTTCCAGTAATTGTTAACTGTTCAAAGAAGAAGTCAGTGACTCCGGGTTCAGCAATCATAGTAATTAGATTGGGGCCAGAAACCTTTCGATTTTGCGATAACAAATATTTCCGAGACTGAAGTTTAGTGTTGTCTTCGATGTACACTGTCCCTGCAGCTCCAATGCTACCACTAGACTTCACAGCGCCTCCCTTGGCACTAAGCGAGCCTTCAAAATCCATTTTATCTTGCAAATAAATTGCTATTCGTCCCCCACTGCCTCCATGACCATTCCTGTTTCCACTTCCACCGTCTGATGTAAGGAGACCATTCCCAATGAGATTTCGAGCGGAAATCCAGACAGAGCCACCGCTTCCTCCACCAGCATCCGTGCCTGGTGCATCCTCCCCTTTGACTGAGATGTTTCCATCAAGTTGGAGTTGTCGTATTACAACCAAGTGCAACAATCCACCCCCTGATCCACCTTTGCCAGAGGCGGAGCTGCCACCGCCACTCCCAGTAGTGTTGGGATTTAAAGTTGCGCCGTACCATAGCCCAGTTCTATATGTTGAACCTCCTCCGAATCCTCCATGCCCAGCACCAGTCCCAACTGAGTTGATATAGGCTCCTGCACCATTTCCTTTGTTGGCCGGGAATCCTTGTGCTGACAGATCAACACTTGCACCAGGGTGGACTATCACATCCGATGACTGAATATCTAGCCAACTTCCCCGTAGTACTGCACCGTAGTTAAGCTCAAGTGTTCCAACAACTAACGGTACCCTCTTTAGCCTTCCATTTTCAAACGTAAGAGACGCGCCATTTTTTATTTGCAAGGACGAAAACCTATATTCACCTCGTTTTGTCATGAAAGTGTAGTTTCCATCAATGAAACGGGCAGTTCTTGCAGATGCTGAAAGTTCGGTGCGTTTACCTTCCCCGATAATCATATTGAATACATTTGATAGTGTTCCAGAGAAACGATTTGCTTTTCCAAGAAATTTTACTGTTACTGGCAAACGCAGTTCTCCCTTAGACTGAACTTGGAAACTACAAAATGGCTGAATATACTTCTTATCAGGTTCAAGATCCAAAACCACGCCGTCCTCTATACGAATTAAACTGTCAGAGTCCGATAACAGCTTGCCGATAATCATGTTTCGTTGAAGCAAGAATTTCACATTTCCATAAACCTGGACCTCGTCAAACGCATACGATTTTACTGATTCATTGACAAGTACAAGTAAGGGTGCTGGTGATAAAATACCTCTGCTGTCAAGAATAAGTTTACTTGATCTATATCCTTGTTTGAACGTTTTGATGTAGACAGTACCTGGAGAACCGCTTTTGCTGTTTCCAGAACCTCCTTTAGCACTGATGGTCCCTTGGTAATCGAATTGTCTGTTCAAAATAATCGAAATTCGCCCACCGCCACCTGCTCCGGTACTTCCTACACCGCTGTTGCCTCCAACAGCAAGTAATGCTCCCCTTCCACTAAAGGTTTCTACAACCTTCACGCTGATGCTCCCTCCACTACCGCCGCCAACTTTATTTTGATCTCCACTCTGTCCATTTGATGATATAATACCATCAACAACTAGCTCGTTTACCTCGATAGTGACAATCCCTCCCCCTGCACCAAATCCTTGTTGTTTGCCAGTGTACCCTCCTCCGCTACCAAAGACGACAGCATGGAACAGTGTACCGTAGAGGCTGCATTGCTCTACTGTGCGTCCACCACCACAACCACCATAGCTGCCTCCAGTGAGTCCTTGGCTCGAACCTGCACCCGGACCTTGACCCGCCAAATGGCCAAAGCCATCTGCTTTCACAGTACCATTAAAAGCCACATGCATTTGCGGTGACTTGATTCGAAAGTATGAGCCTTCTAAAGTACCTCCAAACGCCACATCAACATATATTGATCTTACTTCTACTGGTTTTTTACTGCCGTTGTCGGTTTGGAACTTGATAATGCCACCACTCGATACTTTCAAGAAGCGAAATGAAAAGATTCCAGGAATTGCACTGGCTGCTCCGATAATACCTGTTTGGGTTATGACAACAGTAGCTTGGTTTCCAACAACAAGTTCCTGCCCACCAGTCAATCTTCCAGCAAGAAGTAAGGAGGGTGATCTTTTGGTCCTGGTGATGTAAAGTTTTGGTGAAACAATAAGACTTCCACCCCTTTCCACATTCATTGCCCAAGGCAATACAAATGGTTTAGTGGACAAGGCTTTACTAGCACCAAGCGAGACGATTTGATTAGAGCGGACTATGAAGTTGCCAGATTTGTCTCCATCCAGCTTCAATACTTCAATTCTCATTGCTGTAGCGCCTATAGAAGCAACCTCCAGCTGGGCTCTGTTCACAAGTTTAAGCTTTCCCACTGTGTACGATCGCTGCCGTTCATGCATGATTATTGTCTTGGTCTGCGACTGTCGTCCACCATTGTCAATTACTGTGGTATTTTGAGGTAATCCAACAAGAACTTCACGGATAAAGACTGTACCAGCTGCACCACATGGCCCTGAGCATCCCCCAAAAGCTGTGACTACGCCCTTAAAATTTGACCTATCATTAGCATAAACAGCAACACGTCCGCCCCCACCTCCGGCTGCTGAACCAGAACCTTCTCCGCCATTGGCTTGGATAACTCCATCTCCTATCAGTGTTGCAACTTTAACATAAATGCTCCCGCCACTTGCCCCACCAGTCCCATCGGAAGGTCGACCACCATCAGCTGTTATTTCACCATGTAACGTTAGTTTTTTCTTCACATTTAGAAATACAATCCCACCGCCACGTGCTGTGTTGCCATTGCCATGGTGACGGGGTTCGAAAACAGAACCGTATGCAGCGCCAGCATGGGAACCACCGCCTTGTCCACCGTGACCACACCCACTGTTAGAGCTTGATGGAGATCCTGGGCCTTTCAGCAGCCCTCCTTCAGATACCATCAACTTGGTGTGACTGTCAATGGTCATGTCATTACTAGTTATGTTAATAACTTTCGGGTATGTATTGAGCAGTAATGAAGAGGACCTTCCAAGATGAAAAATGTCAGCACTCACTACAAAGTTTCCTCCAAGAAACGTAAAGCGGGAGTTGGTTTGTAACACAAATGCGTATAAATCCAATTGTGTCGAGGATGCTGTACGTCGAAGCTTTCCACGCTGACTCATCTGCACTGACGATCCTGTCCGCAGTACCAAACTTCTTGTCCTTAGTTCTCCATTGTCGATAATCTGCAAATACTCGTTTTGTGCAACCATTGCTTCATCAACAGACACCACCCCTGCCACAGAAACAGTCGGAGATCCTGGACCACTGAAGACGACCTGGCCAAGGAAAGACAAATAGCCCCCTGCCTTGACTTGGATGCTACACTGCAGCTTTTTGTTTATTTCACTGATATCCGTTACAAACATTTTGCCACTACTCTCAATGATTATCGCACCAGTATTGTCTGTCACAAGCTTGGCTACCTTTACTTCACTAGAGGTGACTGCAAATTGGCCATGGGATATTATCCGCAGCTCATCAAAGGCGTATCGTACTGATGATGGCAAAAGAACAGATGGTATGCCGCCCGAAGAGTTTATTATGAGGGTGTCATAGTTGTTTTGTTTCTCTCGAAGGAAGACAGTTCCTGTAGCACCGACGGCAGATCCACCGCCACCAGCAACATCGTAATTTCCCTGAAATTCATTGGAAATGTCTGTTACAATGGAAACTCTTCCACCACCACCACCACCCCCAGTGCTTCCCGAACACGCTCCTCCGTGAGCTCTGAACGTGCCCTGGCCTTTCAAAATGTTTGCAGTAACATAGACGCTTCCACCACTTCCACCTCCAGCTCCATTCAGCGCTGTGCTTCCACTTGCATCAACCAGCCCGTCCATAATAAAGTCTGAAACTTGTAAAATTGCAGCTCCTCCTGCTTTGCCTTGGTCTCCCCCTCCGTTGGATCCATAATCCATGGGTGCTGTCAAACTTCCATATATGGAGCCATCATTAGCTGGTCCCCCTGAGGGGCCTCCGTACCCACCATAAGAACCTCCACTGCTACCAACAGCACCAACAGGATTATGAAAGTTTCCAGGATTAGCAATTATACTTCCTCCTGACCGAACTGTTAGTTTGGAAACTGTCAGCAAACTAATGTCACGACGACTGGAACCTGCTTTAATATACAACTTTCCGCCTCCTCGTATTTCAAATGTGTTATAAGTGTGGTTACCGAGTGGCAGGTAGCAACTCTGTCCATTATAGAGGACAAAACTGGAGGAGTTGCAAGCGATGTAATATGTAATGTTAAAGCGTGTTTCATTTACCAGTTCATATATGGTTATTTCCTCAAGAAATGATTCCTGGAGGACTATTGTGTACGACCCATTCAACACGGGAGTTCTAAATGCGTAGGAGCCATTCACAGAGGAACTATTAGTGAGGTAAACGTTCTCTGCGGAACAATTGCTTGAAGAACCATTAACAAACGCTGTACCCACAGATATATTTCCTGAAGCAGCGCTGGAAGAACTATTTACTGCAGTTGTTTCTAAGATGCAATTGATAGTTCGGTTCTTCCATACAGTCACGTTAATGACACGGGAAACATTCAATGTTACAATATAGGATTCATTGGACATTTTCCAAATACGTTCTGCTCCATTTTCAGTAAGACAAGGATTGTAAAGGACCTTGGATGCCCATTCAATCACCTCAAATTGAGGCGGACAGCTGCGACGTGAAAGAGATTGTCGCACTGAATCTGAGACTCGCTTGGCCACACTCAAATGTATGTACGGTTGAATTGCTGCCCCGTAGTCATCCATGAGAATATCAGATCGAAGCTGTGTCTTCCAAGCTGTTGCTGTCTGTACCTTTCCATTATTCAGTATATGGCATGATTTGAAGTTGAAGAAACTCACACCCTTAACAGGCGCAATCTTGTATCCCGTATGACCAGGAAACTGAGTTTCAAGTGTACCTGCGACCGTGAGGCTGTTCACTCCAGCAAGACTTCCAGCAACTTTGAGGGTAATACCCTTATTTATCAGTAGATTCGATGGTATATCCAGTGCTCCATTTTCCTTTATTTCTATGTTCACTTGCAACTCAAGAGTACGTTCACCTTGTGCAACATAAACATCTTGCATTCTGTCGATGATCAACAATCCAGTTTTATCTCCAGTAAGTTTTTGTGCTATGAGGGTCATCGGAGTGTCCTTGTCACAAGAAAGCATGGTTAATCTTGCCCCTTCAAGAAGCTGGATTTCATCGAATTGAAGATCGATTTTCTTGCGATCACATATAAGAAATGCTGGTCGTGAGGACCCATCCTTAAGCACCAGTTTAGAATATGTCTGGCTATTCTTTGTTTGTTTCAGGAATAACAAACCAGACGATCCTGTATTCCAGTAACCTGCATTCAAGCGCGTCTCAAAGAGCAGTAACGACCTCTGGTAGAAGAGAGAAATGATACCGCCACTTCCTCCGCCAGCATTGCTGTAAACTCCATTTCCTCCCCGGACATCTAACACTCCAGCTCCCTCTATGATCGGCGCTTTAATCAACAAACTTCCTCCAGCCCCGCCTCCATTATAGGCGCGTCCATTGCCACCTCTAAAAAGGAAATGGGCAACGAGTAAGGTTTACGAAAATAACAAGAATTGCTGGGAACGACTGTGTATTTGCGAATAATATACATCACGGTTACGGAGTTGTAAGTTGGAATGTACGTGTTAAAACCATAAACAATAGACTGAAATTAGCAAACCATCTCTAACACATGTCATCAAACTTGTGACTTTCATACTTCCTCTAATTATTAACAATAGAAAGAGAGGTGTATGTGCATGACGCATGTGTTACGTTACGAGTTAGACATATATAAAACTTACTTATAAAAGGCAGAACTGAAAACACAGAGAGAACCAAAACAGCAAAACTAATACCCTTTCTGTTCCACTTACCAATATTTAACTGTTGGCTTATTAGAAGATATTCTTTAAATAATTTCTAATATAATTTATATAAAGATTTTGCTTACATTATTCAGACCAGGGGGTTCCTAATTTTACGGATTGTTAAGAATAAAGATACTCCAAAATTTGGTGACTTCCTAAAACTTTTGATGTACTCATAGAGTGCTAATTAATAACTTGTTTTCATGGCAACCAAATATCGGGAGAAAAGTCTGAAAATTTAGCATCACTCTTTCATATGAGTTTGCTGTAATAATATGATTTTAGATCAACAAGCTAGTTTAAGTCAACTACGCCAAATTTTGAACCTCTTTAAAAATCCACGATTGCGGCTGAGAAACCCAATCACAGATGACGTTACTACTTACCAAAATTACTAATTACGTTACTAATTAAACTACTTCATTACTAATCACAGGAATCCCCCAGAATTCCAGTCTACATAGAGGTAAATACATTGGCATTTGATCGTGTAGAGCAATTACATTATACATTCATTAACAAAGGAAAACAAAGTACCTTGCTGAAATCGTTCCTTCAATTACTAGTTTCGTGACTACAGTCATGTTAATCTTGCCGCCACCACTACCTGCAAGACAACTGTGACCATAACGTCCAACACCTGCTCCTCCGAACATAATGGGAGCAAATACCGAGTCAAACGGCTGTGGTGCGTAACCCCCAGGTCCTAAGCCCCCATATCCGGCATGACTTCCACCAGCTCCATTGAATGCTGGGGAGAGACCTCTGCAAGGTGTGCCTTGCCCATCCAGACTTATGATACCCGATTCGTCAACGTTTATAGTACCACCCACAAGGGCAAGGTTGCTAGCTAGAATATGGCCTCCTGTTAACACTCGAAGACGTCCCGACTCTAGAGTGTATTGATGTCTTGTATCATTCATCAACAACAATCCTCCATACATCACTGAGATAGAATCAAATTTAAATTGGCGAATTTGAAATTGTCCTCTTGTTAAGGCTGCTGAAGAGCTTCCCAAGTTCAGTGTACATACGGAGATGGTTAGGTCACTTATCCCTGCCAGGTAGCCATTTAGAGATAGAGAATTCTTATGTAGCATAACACGCGGCGGAAGCTTCAAATATCCGGATAAGTAGACCTTGAAATTGGCAGGAATGTAGTAATCAGCTTTCAATATCGATATAAACTCTCTTGGACCTGTGTGAAGAAATCCGTAGCTGTTCCCAGCAAAGTCACCAAAGTACTTAGAAAATTCATGGAATTGTAGAAACTGCGGATGAGGTTCCACAGCCAAATGGGCAGAGCCACCGAGTCTGAACTCGTTAAACCTATGTCCCGGATACACAGGAACTGGCAAATCAAAATTTGGTATTTTGATGTGGGTGCTGTTAAATGGTGCCAATGGTAGCCACGTCCTTGCACTGTCTGTGGACAGCCGAGTGTAGTCCCTGATTTCTGGGGCGTACGGGCTGCGGCCTTTGTTGTAAACCTCCAATATACGGTAATCCGTGTTTTTGGTCAGTTTCACGATTGTTCCAGCAGCACCAACCTCCACAGGAGAATCGCCTCCAAATGCAGAACACTCGCCAATGAAGGAATATATGTTAGAGTGAATAGAAATCCGTCCACCGCTTCCTCCTCCACCACCTAAACTTCCCCCAGAACCTCCGTTTGCAAGAATGAGTCCGGATCCCTGGAATTCGTTGGTATCAAGAAGTAAGCTGCCTGCACTGCCTCCACCAAGGGACGAGGACGATGGCGCACTTTTGCCATTGACTTCTATGCTTCCATCCAGCGTTATCTTAGTTGCAGTCATGTATAGCACGCCACCGCCTGCCGTCTGCCCTCCACCTCCGGTACTACCAAATGACTGAGGTGAGATGACGTCACCATAGAATGCTCCAGTAGTAGTTTGGCTGCTCCCCCGTCCACCACGACCACCATGACCAGCACCAGAAGAACCACTTTGATGGAAAACACCAGCGCCGATACCGCTACCATTAACTGCACCCTGCATTAAATATGAACAAGTAAAATTTCATTTAACACGTTTTAGGTTCTGTTTGCAAAACAGCCCCTTGAAATAGCACAAACTGATTGTACTATTAAACTTTCCAACCTTGTATTTTATTATTAACTGATCATGTGATCATATGATTATATGCTTTTACTGCACGTGAATTTTTCAAACAAATCTCATAATTATCCGATGATTAATCATCAATGAACAGCTGCCCATCTACTTACACGGAAGTTAAGATCAATATTGCCAGATTCCTCTATTATCACATGTTGGGCCATCACTGTCATCCGATCGGCAGAGATGACTCCTCCACTTCGTATCCATAGCAACGTGCATTGTATAGTGAGACCAACTGAGTCACTCTGTATCTCTATTCTTCCGCCTCCTCTTACTTCTATGGTGTCGAAGGTAATTAGTCTTGACTTTGTTCCATCTGGCTTAGTGAGTTGCCTATAATTAAGACAATAAAATAAAGCGAGGAATCTTTTGTTCAAACAATTCTTGACTAAGGCGCGAGGTTACAAGAAGAGGACAACAAGCAAACGAGTAGGTATGGCCATAGTAATGGTTATAAACGTATTGAGATAACTTAAGACACAGACATGACCAAACAAATATGGCATTGACATTATATACAGGCATAGATGTTTTACCACCTTCATCAGATAGTCTGCAACGAAATAACAATGGTATTATTTTATCACTATTGAAAGTAACAACAAACAAAACAATGGGTGACCGTGATTCTATGGTTTCGTCCCCTGCTCTGTGGCATCATCTGCTTGTGAATCAGTGAATAGCATTGGCACTTTTAAGAAAGAAATTAAGACATTTTTATTCTGCAAAGCTACTTAGCATAAGATTCGATTTATTTATTTATATTACTCACTCACATTGTTTATGTCCTTATATATTTTCACGTATATGAATTAGTTTATTAGTCATTAGTTAATTAGTAATTAGTAAGTCGTTTAATATATTGTTCATAGAATTTCATTAATGTAATACACATTTGAGTATACGTAATAAACATTATTATTATTATTATTATTATTATCATCATCACCATCAGTATTTATAATTCTAATTATAATAATATTCATATTTTCATATACATACACACACATGCATACATACACGTATACATATAGGTTTATACATGGACATTCCACTCTGCTACTTTGCATCATTGTCTCAGAGATTTCAATACTTGTAACAATATAAAGACACCATACCTTAAAATAAGTCTTCCGCTTTTTCCAACTGTAACATTACGTGCTCCACTAAGACTTCCAGCGACAATGATTTTAATTCCATTAACAACAAGGTTTGTCGACATCTCCAAATCTCCCCTGGGATACACGTTTACACCCCACAGAAGCTCTGGTTGTTTTGCATTATCCTCTTCAAAGGAGAGTTTTACTTTCTGGTTCTCTGCTACGTGAAGTATTCCAGAGTTGTCTCCACTGATTTTACAAACGGTAAGCAAGATATTTTTGTTTGGTTGAGTGTTCATAACTAAATGGGCCTTTCCACGCATCTCCACCTCATTAAAGACTAAATCGGTAACCTGCGGTGCAGGAGTGATCCATGTCCTTCCTCCGTCCGTCTTGTAGTTTTGAATGTCATCATTTTTCGGACCACAAATGTTGTTGTTGTCAAGTACAAGCTTTGTCCTGTTTGTAGCTTTGTCAGTAAACAAAATTGTTCCTGCCCCACCACATTCCTTCATGCCAGAACCACCAAATGCTTCAATGCTACCATGAAAACTGTTGTCCCAGAATTCCGCAGCTACTCGTCCTCCAGCTCCACCTCCCCCATTATTGAGTCCACTTCCGCCAGAAGTTCTCACAGCACCACCACCTGTCAACGTAGAACTCTGCAACCAGATACTTCCGCCGGAAGCTCCGCCTCCTAGATGTCTGCTCGCATCCCCAGTTGCTGTGACTAAGCCATCAATAGCAAGGCTCTGCTGTGCAATCAGCCTGATGACACCGCCACCAGCTGACGTGGAACTGCCGCTTCCATGTTGCCGAGGCTGTGCTACAATCCCATATGCATGTCCAACAATAGAGCTGTCATCACCATGGCCTCCTCGTCCACCGTGGCTGGCACCCGCATTCCCTGTAATAGAGTCATTCCATTCTTATTTGCTCTTTGCTGCAAGATCTTATTTGAGAAAATTATAAACAAATGGCCGTTGTCTATTGGTTGATGAAACGAATTTGGTAAAACTACATCAAATGAAAATAGATTGGATTGCAAAACTTTTACAATCCGAATTAACATTTAATAAACAACAATTATAAATTCTTTCAAAATAATAAATGTTTGAATTTTATGTTAATTTAAAACCTACAGTTTAAAGTAAGATGATGGGTTTCAGTTGATTAATCCATCATGTGTCTTACTCCCAACGTAGAAAACCTAGTATATAGAAACCTGTCTACCAGGGTTTAAAGTAAAAGCATGCACAAAAGTTGAAAGTCAAGTAAAATATAATATAAAGTATTGTTATATCGTTCAAACAGTACACGCACTGTGATTGGCTATACAAGCTAATCAATATTATTTGTTTTGGGAAAAAAATACTCATGCTCCATTGCTGGATACTTTTTCACTCCAAATTAATGTTATTTTCAATTGTGATATAACAAAGCCATTGTTGACTAGTTTCTCTGTGGAAGATGAGTTTTTGTTTAACCTCGGGAAGAATGTTTCCCTTGGCCTTTGGTCTCGTGAAACACTAGTTCCCTCGGGTAAACAAAAAGTCATCTTCCACAGAATATCAGTCAACAACTATATAATCTTGCTAATCGCTATTTCGAATACAGTCCACGTGAGACATCGGACAACAGCTTCAAGCTCCTAATCTTCCTCGACAAGTGTCTGGCCTTTTTTAAATCCGCTTACTGAGCAATTCAAGTGCCTATATCAATGGCTTTAAGTCCCTGTCCACGCACGGTGTGGCGCAAAAAGGTTGTGCAAACAATTCAACACTCCGCAAGGTCGGGGATTGAACCTGAGACCATCTGGCTAGCAGTCAGAGGTTTTACTGACTGACACAACCGCACATACACACCTTACCTTTACAGGGTAACATGTCTTAAATCCATAAATTCGTAAGTTGGGTACAAGAACAATTTTATTTAGTTATATGAAACTCGATGCAAACCTACCGTAACTAGTGCCTCGTCCTCTACCTGCACCATACCCCGCACCATCCAGGTCAATCTTCCCAGAAGCCTCTACTCGAATGTCTCTTGCCTCTATGTGAATCCAGTGACCTCGTACCAGGCCTCCTGGATGCACAACAAAAGCTCGGTCCACAAGAAGCGTCAATGCAGCGGAAAAGGACAATGGAGCTGCAGCGGTGACTATGCCACCGGTCATGATAGTGAGTGATTCAGCCTGTATAGTTTTGAACTTGAGCCCATTTGAACGCCCCTGAAACAAACAATAAGAAAAACAACGCAAAACCATGTATATCGATAATAAATTAAAACATTACCTTGATTTTAGACACTCCAATGTAAACCTGACATGCTACAATATAGTGCGATACAATACAATACAATACAATACAACAAAACACAATGCAACACAACACAATACGACACAATACAATGCAATACAATACAATACAATACAATCCTTCATACAGATATAGGTCGTTTAGGAACCTAGTAGCTAATTTCTGTATCAAAAATACAATACACGAAAAAAGGAATGTTTGGAATTACAGCAAAATAACATATAGACATTAAGTAAAACACCCCGCGTACGCTCTCCCCAATTTTCTCCTCTCACTCTAACACCGAGTAAAACCGTAAACTTAAACCACCTATCGATGAAATACATCACGTGACAGTATGGCTATAGTAGCAACCAAGTACACCTGACTTCCTCTGTAATCAACCGTTAACAAGCTCGTCTCAAAATATTTAATTTGTTAAATTAAGTCACAGATTATAATTCTAATCTTTGCTGCAGTTTGCCTTACCGTTTGTCCGATAATTAATTCCGTCCCTCTTCCAATTGAAAGACTTTTGATGGCCACAGCTCCTTCAATCAATATGGTTGGGTAGTACAGGTCTTTCAACAACATACTTGGCGGGAACGAGAAATAGCCACCTGCATATACACGGAAACCCACTGGAAATTGGTTTGGTGTAGATTTTATCAGCAGTCGATTACCAGATGATACGTGTATCATACCAGTACGGTCACCTTCAAGGTGATCAACTTCAAGTGTTAAAGTCCTCCCTTGCATGTGTCTAAACCCAAGATGGCTTCCACCCCGCACTGACAGTTTTTCTACGTTAAATCCATCAACATACTGAGTGGTGATCCAAGAACGCCCTGCTTCTCTTGTCAAGTCCGTGTAGTTCCTGATAAAGGCCTGGCTTGGGTGACGGCCGTTGTTGTCAAAGATCAGAGTTCTGTGCATGGCATTATTTACTGTAAGTGAAACACTTCCAGCCCCACCAGCTTCAAGTTGGCCACTGCCACCAAATGCTTTATATTTCCCACTAAATCTGGAGGTCATACAGTTCGTGGCAATTCGGCCACCGCCACCTCCTCCCCCACCCACCCTCACTGCATCCCCTCCACTGACATCTATTGTTCCCGTTCCACTGAATACTTTACTGGAAATTAGAAGAACACTTCCACCGCTGCCGCCACCACTTCTACCGTTGACCGCAGGGGCTGCAGATGCATCAATAACACCATCAACTTGTAATACATGAGTTGCAGTTATGAATATTGCTCCACCTCCTCGGCTTCCAGGCTGAAACAAAGAAACATTTCTTTGAATAAAATCTAACAAAACGCGTGAACGTCAAATTCAATGAATATTTGGTTCTGCGGAAACTAAATGCTGAAAGAAGGCGGTATATTAGTTAGTATTAGTACAGTGGCCGCAAGAACGGAGGTTACAGTGTACAGATTTAGAACTTAAATTCATGAAACAAAAATTCACATCACATCACATCGCATCACAACACAACACAGCATAGCACAGCACAGCATAACACAACACAACACAACACAACACAACACAACACAACACAACACAATACAACACAGCACAGCACAGCACAGCACAACACAACACAGCACAGCACAGCACAACACAACACAACACAACACAACATAAATAGAGGATCTCACATGGCTGTTTGAAGATACGGCTTTTATCTTCAAGTTTCGAATGTAGTAACATACAAGTGAGCGCAGCGAACGAGTGTGTTGCAAAATTGGACACGAAAAGACAAAAGCCGTATCTTCAAACAGCCATGTAAGTTTCTTTTTATCATATGAAAATCCATAAGAAAAAATGAACTTCTCAACCAGCGCACAAGAAATCATGTAAAAATCCATAAGAAAATCGAACTTCTGAGCCAGTGAACAAAAAAGCATAAAATAACCAACGATATTTATATGTACAAAGATGTGACTTTTCTCAACACTTTTAATACTCGGTATCTTATGGATTTTCATATGATAATACAACATATTGTATCACATTTTATATAAAATTACCTACCAAGTTATTAACACCCTTTCCACCGCCGCTTCCATAACCAATTGGCAAATACATACTATCGTACCCGATGCCAACTTGTGCTTGTGCTGTCGTGTGTCCTCCTGAACCGCCATGTCCGGCTCCAGTTCCCCCAGTGTTAGATGAAATGCCGGCACCTGGGCCGAGTCCTGAAGCATAACCTCTGGAACGTGCTGTAAGTAGTCCGGAGCTATCAAGATAGAAATTCCCTGATTGTAACATCAGTTTACCAACGTTCATAATTCCCCCTGCGTGGATCTTGAAGTCCTGTTCTATTTGCATATTTAGGGTTGCGAATAGAGGGCCAGTCTTGTGGTTAAGATAGCCACCGCTCATGATCGTCAGGGACTTCAGCTTGATATTTCCAGGTGCGGCAGTTGTTACTCGACCCGTAGGGGTTATTTCAAAGAGGCCATTTTCTGCAATATAAAGATGTTGCAGCCCCAGCAACTGTGCCTCCAGGTAGATCGAGGATTGTTGTATGTGAACTGATGGTGGCATTTGTACAGTGGAATCCTAAATAACGAAAAACATCCAGAAATGCATGCAGTTGTTTTAGTATAACAGAAAATTATTATCATCTATCAATTAAACCTAAACATAACCCTAACCATAATATTTAGTACAGTATAATAATAAACGTATTAATGAGCTAGAATGCATTCTGGACCTAACACAAAGGCATGATTCTTTTCAAAGTAAAACCGAAACTTGTCTATAATTTGTTTTGTAACCTTCACATCATTAACAAATACATGAACAGAACGGTATATAAATATTGTTACAATAGGGGAACTGTTATGCCAATAAGATTGGCACAGTACTAGTCAATGTCTTGACAATAAGCAGGGTTCTTCCCCGTAAATCAGGGCAAAATTCCAGGAATTTTCCAGGAAATGTCAAGGTCTGTAGGCCGCTTTTTCAAGGACCCTGTGCACGGAAAAAATTTGTATTATACCCCTCCCCCTCCCTCCCC
>JANVCJ010148365.1:0-15146 GCA_026413505.1 Epizoanthus ramosus
GCAAGTCCCCAGTTCGAATCCTAGTCTGGGCTATCTTTTTTCCTTTGTTTTTTTCTTTTTTTTTCTTTCTTTTTTTTTCAGTTTTCTGCGCGCGTTCACGTTAATTTTTTACTTCCAGAAATATACCTGTGCATGCGTTTTGCAGACCGAGTATAGGCTACTAGGAGCCTCTTGTTGTTTTTAATTCCTTTACAGTTGTCATAAATTCAGATATTTTGTCCAGAATCAGTAATCTTTCTACTAATAATTAATGATATTTTGCACAAAGTATAGGATGTTTAAATTGTTTTCAGTGATTTTCCTGTTTTTCCACCAAGAATTTAATGCAATCTATCAGTAAGTACAGACTGTTAAAGGTGTATAATAATTATAGTATATGCAACAAATTGTTTTGGCATCTCAATTGACCTACTTAATTTATTCAGTCTATTAGTTTATACGTATATGATAATCAATAATGATGAAAGAAGGGACATGGCATTCAAGAACTTTATATACCACTTTGGCTAGAAAAAAATTATTATTGAACAGTGTAGTGTGTCATGCTGCTGTTCATATTTACCCATCATAATTTTATTTGTATCATAGTTCATTAAAATACTGCTGGAATAAAAAATATCCTATCATACTACACATTGATACTGTTCAGTAACTAAAGATATTTTTGGTACCATTTCACATTAAATTGTCACGGTAAGAGGAGAGTGGACAGTTCTAATAATACTGAGCAATTAGTAAACAAGCTTCAAGTTAATTGGAACACCTGGGATTGATTGAGTTTGTAGGCTGTGAGTACAACAGCACAGCTGAGAATGGCAGTTATAAATAGATCTCAAGCCTGGTGTAAACTGTTTATTGTGAGAATGGAATATAAAATGTAAATAGACCTGCCAGATAATTAGCCGTACAGGATCCGAAGAAAAATTTGATTTCGTCTCATATTCGTCTCTTAGTTGAGCATTGAAATTTGACTATTACCACACCCTTTCCTACTGGCAGGGAAGCAACAGTGACACCAGGACTGGTGACGATTTGGACCAACGTGACGTGAAACGAGTAACCTCAGCTCAGACCACATTCCTTTTCAAGCATCCCTTCGCCCTTGTCAAGAATACTTGCTTTATTTCACTCGTGATTTCTGGTTGCAGTATCTTTGATTTCCAATGCATTTTAAAAGTTTAAAATATAATCAGTTGATGGCGTCTCCGGTTACTTGTTTTACGTCATCAAACAAATTCAGTACCAGTCCTCACATTACTGGTATATAGCAGTCAATAGCAAAGGGCATTGGTCTTTACATGTACTAGAAAAGTAAAGCCCAATTAAAATGCAAAATAGGATCATATTGATTTTTTAATAGGCTTTTGAAATGCGAAATCAATAGAAACTGTCTGGGGACTACACATACACTACACAGTCTAACATTGCTGCAGTTGTTTTATTATTGTTTTCTGCATGATAGTTGCGGTTAAAAGAGTATAGTCAGCGGAACATAAGAATGTTCAGATGTGTATTTGATGCTTGGAATGACCAGCTGTAGTTACTGGCTTAGATCATGGGTTAAAATGTTAACCCGCTTTGAGCAACTGCGAGGCTTAATGTGTACGTAATGTTAGTTTGGGGCTAGCTGGCTGCATGCAGAGTCAAACGGCTTTGGCGCATGGCTGGCCGAGAGCCAGTTCTTTGCTTGCAACTTAGATGAAAATATCAAACCGGAAATTATTTTCCAAATGCAACTCAGTTAAGTTAGTTCTAAGATCTAATATATTTGGGAGTGGTAGTGTTTTGATCAATAACAAATCACAACTGTTGTGGTACCCACAAAGAGCCGGAACACTCATATGACGCACAGCAACCAAGCCCACGTCAGTCTTTTGCGGTTTTCCCACTATGTACTCAAGTAACGACGCTTGTTAGTGAGCTGAGATCGGACTGACAGGCAGGTTTCCTGAAAAGGTTCATAGTGGTGGGTGGTTCAATGGGTGGATATGGATAACGGACGGATGGATGGATGAATGATCTGACTGACTGACTGACTGACTGACTGACTGACTGACTGACTGACTGACTGACTGACTGACGAATACACAGACAGACAGACAGACAGACAGACAGACAGACAGTCAGACAGACAGATAGACAGTCAAACAGACAGACAGACAGAAGGAAATGCAGGCCGAAGACATAGAGAGACAGTTCATGGCTGGTGTTGTGAGATCTAGAAACAGACATCATCATATCATCATCATCATTATGATTATTATGATTATTATTATTATTATTATTATTATTATTATTATTAATCTTATTATTATTCTAGAATTATTATAATAATTAAGACAGACACACACACACACATACACTCGGACAGGATGAAGATAAAACTACCCTGATATCCCTCTATCAGGCTGTGATAGTCGAGTGTTAGAATGATATAAATTATCTCTTTTCTGTTATCATCACCAAGCAACAATCACAGAAAGAAAACCTGAACAGATAGCTAGCTAGCTACCAATTGCAGCGGACTGTTTCCCCGTTCAAAAAGTCTGCGAGGTGAAGGGCAGGAGCCAGAGATACGCCGGTCTAATATTAGAGAGATAAAGAGGACACTTCACTTGTGCTATTAAAACATGAGTACCAACTGGCGCTAATGTCCTTTCGCCATACTTTTTGGCTACAGTCATTTCCATTTCTTAACAGCTTGGAAATGGACCATACCTTTTGACACTTACTGCACACACGAGTCCAAATGTCAAAGTAAAGTAGGGCTAAAGAAAATACCTTGTTGTTTTCCGGGTTGCAAAGACCCTGCTAGAACACCTAATTGATATTATGTAGGCTAAAAGCCCAGCTAATGGCGCTTTATTCCCAGTAAAGGATTTGCGGGTACCACATGGCACAATATGGCCAAACACTAATTGTGATAACAGTGCCTCTGTATTGGACCGTAATTCTGGAGAAGATAATTTACTTCGGAGTTAGACTTTTAAACAGCTGTTTAAATTCTTGACATTTTAGCTGTTGTATATGGCATTTTAACGAGTCGGCAACATCAAAAAAAACTCTCGCTTTCAGATATTACTTACTCTCTTCTCGAAATATCCTTAGGGTTTAATAAGCTTTCTGATACTCATTTGTTATTTCTGTGTTTTATTACGGTCATGACGTAGCCTGACAAATGATAACAAAGTTACAACGGAAAAAATTGTGAAAGATTTTCCTGATCTGAGCCAAATACCCTAATAAACGTGCTTTCAGTTTCGACAAATGAATGAAAAATTAACAGCGCCTATTGGCCATAGATATTTTAATGCTCTCTCTCCGTGAATGTCAAAAGTGTCAGGTACTTGCACTCACTTGCCATTACTAGGAGTAGATATTTGTATTCAAAAATTCCACATGTTTTCTGTACATGTTTATACAAACAAGTAAGTGTTTAGAAAGATTAAGGAAACTTTTTCACAAAATTCCCAAACTGTGAAACCCATAAAAACTGACGGTCAAATTTGCGGGTATTTTTTTCGCTGACAAAAGAAATTATTTTCCCCGCTAGTGCTATAATGTTCCGCATAGCATTGAATTAACGTTTGCATCTAATGCCCCTGGCTAGCCAGCATTTTTTAATGATTCGGGAATTACACTATGCTGTCAAAACAACCAGCGCTAAATCCTTCCACTTGACAGAGGGGAGCTTATGCTTTCCTTGTTTTCTTTATTCTCCGCAATGGATAAATTTAGCATTGAAATCAGACTAATACAGATGTTTGATTATTCCTGAGAAAACAGCCATTAGCTTTGCGGTAGACCAGATAGACGAAACATCACAAAGATAATAGTAGGGATCTTGTTTAAAAATTCACAGACACACTGACTCGTACGCAC
Source organism: Epizoanthus ramosus (assembly GCA_026413505.1). Lineage (NCBI taxonomy): Eukaryota > Metazoa > Cnidaria > Anthozoa > Zoantharia > Epizoanthidae > Epizoanthus > Epizoanthus ramosus. The sequence goes on from JANVCJ010148365.1 coordinate 3,883, forward strand.
ATCGTGTCAGACTGGAAAAGCTATAGCATAGCTGCATGGTTCTACATGTCACTGTCTGGCTTCCAGGCAAAAGAACGAATGAGTATTTTCTGCTGTTAAAGCTGCAGTCTATTGACGGGTCATTGACTCAGCAATACTGAAACTAGAAAGCATCAACTGGAACTGTAGCCCAATATTTTTCGCTATCACCAAGTCAGTCATATATACACACAAAATGATGTATGTTTACTACGCGTACTCCAAGAATCATTCAAGAGATGAGGCAAGGTCGAAGCAGTCTTACAGATTCAGATACTTATGGATAGGCAGACACTAAGAGACAGGCAGACAACAACTGTCACTTTGACAGGCAGATAGACATAATATACACACTCACGCGCACACACACACACACACACACACACACACACACACACATACACACACACATACATACATACATACATACATACATACATACATACATACATACATACATACATACATACATACATACATACATACATGAAATTATGCAATGTGCCCTACCGCTATCACCATAATGTCTTTATGGCAACTGTGGTCTTGGCACCCACTATGTACGGTTACACATTGTAGAATTGCATTGTGGAGTCACCAAAGTGCTCAAACTGTGAGCAGTGAGCATAGTGCAAACAGTGAACGTCTCATTGAGAGACACTCTCCACCCAATCCATAAGAGTGCTCAAACATACATACACACATACATACATACATACATACATACATACATACATACATACATACACAAATGCATGCAGGCATACATACATACATACATACATACACACATGCATGCAACCATACATACATACATACATACATACATACATACATACATACATACATACATACATACACACATGGATGCAGCATACATGCATACATGTATGCATTCATACCATGCACATGCACACATACAATATGCAAAGTCTATTATTCAGGTGCAATCTGTGTTTCTTCAAAAGGTCGGCCTTCTTTCATTACTTTGAAACTTGACATTAAAACCGACTGATATTTTTCACTGGTAACTGGTAACTGGTAACTTGTAACTAGTAACTGGTAACTGGTAACTGGTAACTTGGTAACTGGAAACAGGTAACTGGTAATTGGTAACTGGTAACTGGTAACTGGTAACTGGTAACTGGTAACTGGTAACTGGTAACGGGTTTTGCTAAAAGGCGGCCCGCGGCCCAGTCTTTGAACGTATAGCGTTTGCTTGGCGCGGGTGTGGTCCGGGCCCGGTCCGTGGCTAGTAAACATGATGAGGATTATAAAACTATTTCAAGTTATTTGATTTGATTTATCGATTGCTTGATTGATTGATTGATTGATTGATTGATTGATTTATCGATTGATTGATTGATTGATTTATCGATTGATTGATTGATTTATCGATTGATTGATTGATTGATTGATTGATTGATTGATTGATTGATTGATCTATTGAAAAGCTTTTAAAAAGTATGCCACTCTGATTCTGACGCCAGGCCGGATGTGAGAACACCCGAGCTTTTCCTCTCCTTTACGTTTCCAGTTCTGTTGCTTGGTCCATAAAAATTTAGTAAAAGTTGGAGAAAATGCTTATATACAAGAGTATATAAAGTTTAGAAGTATAAAACGCGTTAAAATTGGTGTTCAACAATCCAAATTCATTCGTTTCCTCTGGCTCTGCATTCCCGCCAAAAAATCATGTCAAAAATCCTGGATGTACGTGCAGGAATGGAACCTCACTTTTCTGCCAGCAAACACAAATGTACGATTTTCATGAATGTCAACAGCAGAAAAAATGCCACAAAGAAAAGGAAAAAAAAGAAACAAAAAAGAAAAAAAGAAAGGAAAATTGAAAAAAAAGAAAAAAAGGTATTCGTTGAGGCTCGACCCACCGCACTTCATACTAACTACTGGCATTGAGATCTCACAGGTCTTACCACTACACCACCCCACCTAACGACGTAAATTTCTGTCCGCTCAGCAGTTATGTACAGAGCTCTTAGTGACAGCAGTCAGGTGGGAAATGCGGAGGATCGAGCCGTGGCGTATACCATTTTTTCTTTTTTGTTTTCTTTTGTTTTGTTTTGTTTGCTTTTCTCTGAAATTTTTTTCCTCTGTTGACGTTCATGAAAATCTCACATCCGTGTTTGCTGGCAGAAAAGCGAGGTTCCATTCCTGTACATCCGTGATTTTTGACACGTATCTGTGACACTTTTGTACAAACTTTATAACACTATTTTAATTAGTGACGGAAGGAGCACGCACAAAAAAATACTTGAATGGCAAAACATCAGAACATTCATTCAACAAACAATCTGGTATTGGAAGTATCTTTTTATCTTTTTTTTTTCTGATCCTGGATAGTTTCTTGTTTTCTCTCTTGTATTAATACAACCTTTAAAAATACACCTATCATAACTTGGTTTGAAAAAACCATTTTGCCATACATGTAACTGTACAAAACGGTATGATTCGTGTTTATAAAACAACTTTATACAAAAATGTCAAATTAAAAAGTTATGGGCAGCATATTTGCACTGTAAGAAAATGTCAATGAAATTCAAAATGATTATTCAAAATTTAAATTTTAGAGCAAATTGGCACTACTTGTATTGCAGAAACTTAACACAGATACATCAATCAATCAATCAATCAAATAACTTGAAATAGTTTTATAATCTTCATCATGTTTACTGGCTACAGACCGGGCCGCGGCTGAATTAGAATGGTATAACTACAAACTACAAACATTAACTATTTCATAAACTGCAAATTTAAATTATAGTGATATATGACCAAATATTTATTTAAAAAAGTGGTATTGCTATACCTAGAATTTGCTACTAATGTTTAAACAGTGAGTCTTAAGACTTAAGTTTAGTCGAGATGTGAGTGAACACTGACCAATATGACGAGTTGCGTTACTTTATTACCGACTGGACCTGTACATGTACTGATTTCTGCTACAACAAATTTGGATTTGATGTCAGAATTTTTAGAACAGTATTTTATCTTTCATTTCACTTTATTTATATATAGAGCTGTGAAATTGAGGTCAGTGGTCTGGCAGATAAGACCACGAAAGATTCTATAGAGAATTACTTTGAAAATGCTCGGAGGTCTGGAGGAGGAGATGTTGAGGAGGTTGTGATTTCTAAGACAACTGCTTACGTAACTTTTTGCTCTCCTGAAGGTAAGCCATCAAAGTATTAATAAAAATCCTACACACTCTTTTTTTAATAAGAACGTCTTATTTTTGGGCCGAGGCTGAATGTTCTTAAATGTTTTGGGGATTTTAGCCTCAAATGTTCTTAAAATGTTTTTAATATAATCATACGTATTTGGTGTACTCATTTTCATTTAGTCACTGGCTGCTGTCCAGACACTGTATGTGTATCTAAGAAGATACGAGCTTCGATATTTGATATTTAATATACAAGTAGATAGAGTAAAAGAGAAAATAAATAAGCAGTATACGAAGTTGAAACAATTGAGCTTAATAAATACTAAAATAAACTAGGGAATCTAAGGTCGAATAAATAGCTACAAGCGTATATTACAATTGCCACCTTGAACACTGACTCCGACTTCATAGGCCAAAACCGACAGTCTCAAATGAACTTAGCTTGATGATATATTAAAAATTACATTGATTCAACTTTATAAAGCATGGTTTTATTCTGTTAATTAAATTTTGCATATTTTTGCTTATAATATTTCTAAATTAATATGTACGATGGCCGAGAAGAACCACTTCAGATTTCTGACTTCAGACATCAGTCGTCAATGTCCCATATATTTTCTATAATTTCGTTAAATATAGGACGTCGCTCTCATATTTCATCTCCAGGGATTGGAATGTCTGAAAGGGTGAAGCCTTCTCGATCGGCCATCGTAAATACCGGTTAGCAGTTATCAGTGAAAAATACTTAGAAACATATACATTGCTCATGTTGTGCGTATTTTTTTGTTTCAAATCAGTGGCGCAGAATGTAATTTCCCGGGAACACAAACTTGATGGCGCCAAACTTTCTGTCTCATTGGTGACACACATTGAACAAGAAGAGGAAGACATTTCTTCTCCAGAAGGATCAGTGTCTTCCGTACTAGAGGTCAGCGGTCTATCATCCAGGACTACAGAAGATTCAGTGTGTAACTACTTTGAGAACACTCGGCGATCAGGGGGTGGAGACATTGATCATATCGACCTACAGACGGAGTTGGGAGTGGCGTTAGTCACATTTGTAAACCCTGAAGGTAAACATAAACATACTATAGAATGGCTATTGTACACTGTTTCAGTAAATGTTTCGAGATTTGGGCTTCACAAGGGTGTAGTTTAAAAGTCATTCTTGTTTGTTTTTTTATTTTGAATGAGAAGCTTGGCGACCAGGCAAACGGAGCGACCCGACAAGGAGGATGACTGGGGACGAGGCTATATATACATGCATATAGTAAAATCTTAATTCGTTGTCAGATCTAGTATTATGATTTATGAAATATTTCATGTTTGACAACAGTTGTAAAATGTTTCATATATATTGCATTGTATTGTTAAGTACTACATGTGTGCTCTTTGCTAACTCGTTGGACATTTCAAGACAAAACTAAGGTCAAACCAATCTCACGATGTTATTGTTTCCTAGGTGTTTCGAACGCTTGATGAAACACTTGAACTCGTTTTTGAAATATAGCATCTAGCATTTAATATGTAAGTGATTTACATAAACATGTGGTTAATTTCCAGGCCGTACATGCAGCTTACAATACGCTTTTGGTTGTAAAATAGTCATACCACAACAAGTCTTTGAACGGCTCCTTCTAAAAATCAGGGAAACGGAAAGCAATATTGCTTATCAAACTGAAGACTTCAAAGCATTCAAAAACAAATGGGGGATTTTAAAATCCTAGGTGATTTATATATTTTCTTACCACAGACTACTCTCTACCGCACACAAGTTACATTATCACACAAAAGAAATGTATACATTGCATTGTACTTTTTTTTTCGTTTTTTTATTTTGTAATTTAATGTCAGTTAGTAAGAAACGGCTGTAAATAGTTAAAAGATGAAATAAACATATATTGCCAAAAAAAAGAATGTTGAATATGCATTTTGTGTACTCTCAGCTCCACTCATCATCTTGTATGTCATTCAGATGCTCGTCGCGTAGTTGAGAAAGGTTCTCATCGTCTGGATGGGAACGATTTAAGTGTTACTATAAAGGAGCCACCAAAGCAGTTACCAAAGGACCCCTTGCGGATGTTAGTACGTGGATTAAATGAGAGAACTACTCAAGATGGGCTCTTGTGCTACATGGAGGCTGTCTCAGGCGAGGAAGTCTGTGATGTCACATTTGGTGATGACAACAATGCTATTGTTATATTTTCTGAGAAACCAGGTAAAGTAGATCTCTAAATGGCATCGGGCTGTACATAATGTATATAATCCAAAAACGTCCAGCTCGTAACCTTGACGTTATTCTTGATCAACATTTAACCATGTCTAGTCATGTTAATAGTATCTGTCGTTCCGCCTCGTTTGCACTAAGAAATATCGGTAGAATTAGAAAATATCTTAGTCAGTCTACTACTGAGCGTTTAGTCCACGCCTTCATCACATCCAAGCTTGACTATTGTAACAGATTACTATATGGACTGCCGTCATCAAAAATTCAGAAGCTGCAGCTCCTCCAGAACTCAGCAGCGAGACTTGTGGTCAAAGCTAAACGTATAGAGAATGTAATTCCTATTCTATGTAGGCTACATTGGCTCTCAATAAGGGAACGCATCACATTTAAGATCTTGTTGCAAACATACAAAGCTGTTAATGGTTGTGCGCCCACCTATATCAGTAATCTCATCGCACGGTATCGCCCTGGCCGTAGTCTTTGCTCTGCTTCCCAAGGATTACTAGTTGTTCCGAAGTCAGCCACAGTTACGTATGGAGATCGCGCTTTATCTGTGGCCGCCCCTAAGATATGGAACAGCTTGCCAGCTTACATTAGAAATGCACATTTTAAATCAGTTCTTAAGACATATATTTTTAGATCCTTACAACATTAACTTTTTTAATTAACATCTTAATTAACAATAGGATTTATATCATATGTATGTTTTAGCTAATTATATCACTGCATGTAATTTTTTTTACTATTCTTGTAGATATTGGTAACTTTTAACATTCTTTTCTTAAAAACAACATTGTAAACGCATTGAGGCTTGATAAATGCGTATAAGAACGGTTATTATTATTAGTATTATTATTATTATTATTACCACGAAACTCTTAGGGTGTTCATGGTTAGCTTCTTATCATATACCATAAATATAATGACACCTAAACAGTTCAATTTTGTTACTTGCATTTATTTATTTATTTTCCTATTTTAAGATTTTAACAAAGTTTTGGAGAAAGCAAAGAAGAAACCACTGGAAGGAAACAAACTCACCATAGAACAGGTTGAGATCTGCAGTTGTGTGATTGTCAGAGGTCTTCCAAAAGATATGACAGACGACACCATAATGTACTACTTTGAAAACAAGAGGAGAAGTAATGGTGGAGATGTTAGTAAGGTCGAGTTTACCTCTGGAAGCGATTTTGCATTCGTGCATTTTGAAGATTCTGAAGGTTTGTTTCCATTCAGTACTAGTTATTACATCGCAGGTGTAAAGAATGTGTTGTAATAACAATAATCATAATCATAATCATAATCGTTATGATAATAATCAGCATGACCATCATCATCATCATCATCATCATGATTATCGTCATCATCACCAAATAATCTTTATCACTTCGCTCTTTGCATATATGACAAGAGCCATCTTAGCAATTCAAATGTATATTATTTAGCCCATGCAACTTTTGGCTGACTCAATATTTTTATGAAATGATACAGAACTGGTGTGGTGGAAGTGGAAACATAACCATTGTCATTGAGTTTAGTTGTTACAATGCCATTAGTATAAACCTCTTTTTTGTTGAACCTTATTCTTGTGCAGAATCAACTAGATATTTATACCGTAACGGATCAATCATTGTTTTCAACAGCTAGTGTTAGTGTTAGTGTTGGTGTTGGTGTTTAGTGTTGGTGTTTAGTGTTGGTGTTTAGTGTTGGTGTTTAGCGTTAGTGTTAGTGATACATCTGAGGTAGAACATATGCTATAGATTGGAAAAATTAATTTTGCAGAAGCATTGAGTTGCGCAAAGTGTTGTTAATGAAAGCGGTTTAGTCTTATAGGTTTTAGCCTGCTTCACAGACATTCGTGTCTTGTTCATTTCTCACTTGATCAACGCCAATTGAAATGAGCGGCAGATTCCCTAACTCACTCTTTTACCATAGCAGAGTCTTTGAAACTATAAACCCAGTTTATATTCAAACGATGAGCTCGTGCTAATACGAAATATCGGTTGAACTGCATACATGTACGGGAGGAAGAACGACTAGTCATAAACAACTCGATCACAATTGAAATTAGTTCAAAACTCTACCAGTGTGTCGAGTACATAAACTAGATAAAGCAATCTCGACGAGAAAGAAATTTCCCCAATAAAGAATAGAATTGTTGAGTCGAGCAAAACGTTTATTAGGGCAGAAAACCAACAATCATCCGTTTAATAGCAGCGAAATAACAAATGGAAAACTGAATTAGTTCAGTCTTCTGCCCAGAAGGACTCTGCCATAAGACTGCACGATTTACGCAGGTCATTGAATACCGTGAAACACTTTGTTAATATATCCGAAATATTAAACTTGGTGGTTTCTGCAAACGTTTTTTCAGCAAATTTATTGTGTAACGGTATGCTTTGGAACAGATTGTTTGCATATTAGATCAAGCACAATTTTGATACTATGATCAGCTTAAGCTTCATTTGAACTGATTTTTGTTTCATAAATTTCCTATAAGAATATATTGGCGGGCCGTTAATTTTCTCCGAAGCTGTTTCAGGTTCCATGAACATTACTATATTTTTGTTTTTAGAGTTTCCGAGGAATTTTCAGTAGTCTTGAGGTACATGTAGTGCTAACTTACGTACGAAAACGAATCACTTGTGTTAAACGTCTGTGCAATCTAAATAATATTCAGCATTTCAGAATGATTTCTGCTGTATTATTTATCTGAAATGCAATTCACTTGTTTTCTAAAAAATCCTTGAAGTGAAGCCATGGTCAACTGTGGTTAGTCAGTAACGAAGACAGGGATGTTTTGCTCGCTTTAGCACCACCACGAACACCTACGAAGGAGACACTGAAGTAGATACTTGTTCTTACGGTGCATTTTTTCATTTTTAGTTGTGCACAAAGTGATCTCCAGAGAGCATTCCCTCAATAATGTCAAAGTTGATGTAAAGCCCTTCTATCCTTCCTTCATGGATGAAAGTGTTAAATGCCAAGAAAAAGTGTCCAAGAACCGCGAGGTGGATTACGACCAAGAAGTGCTGGAGTTTATCGAAAACGAGTACTCTGAGGAGCTGCAAGATCTGCTTCAAAACCTGTCATCAAATATTGAGAAAGTGCCGAATGCACAGAGAATCATATTGACTTCATGTGAGGAAGAACAGGTAGATGATAGCAAGTGGGAACAAACTTGTAACGATGTGTTGTTGTTTCTCTCAAAGTTTGGAAGAAAATGTGTACATGTTGCTGATCAAGCTGTAGCAAGCTACAAAGAACGCTCACACGAGACTCTCAAAGCATTTTCAAGTAAAGACATAACAATGAAGCCACTCTCGTCAGAAAATCAAGTTGATATTCTTGGCCTAAGTGAAAAAGTAAACGACGTTGTTCAACAACTTGATGACCTTATCTCTGATATTGTAGAAGAGGAAAGGTTCAAAGCGTCATTGGTAACAGATGAAATGAAAGACATCCAACCAAGTAAGCTCCTCCTAATGCAACACAGTGGATTACAAGAGCGACTTCAAGACGAACACAAGGGGCTAGAAGTTGAAATACGTCCTGAAGCCAAAGCAATTCACTTTAAAGGACCCCAAGATTTGATAAACAAGGCAACTTTAGTAGTGTGGCAAATGTTAGCGAAGTGCAAAGAATGTTCTGTAGAGCTGCCAATCTTAATAATTGCAGTGTTGAAGACCGAAGATGCCCAAGACCACATTTATAAGACCTTTGAGGAAGATGAAGTTGTGGCAGTTCTATCCTTTGAGAGCGGCAAGGCAAACGAAATGTTGGTGATTGGTGTAAATGGCACCCAAGCACGCAAAGCTGCTAACCTCGTGAAAGGTCTTACTGCAGAACGAAGCAAGCACTTAGAAGACGATCAAGCACAGCTGATGAAGAGTGAGAAATGGAACAAATTGAGGGACAGACTGCAGAGGTCTAACCTTAGTAAGGTAGAATTTGATCCTAAGACTGGTACCTTATGGGTTGGAGGTTGTCGAGACGATGTTGAAGAGAGTTATGCTGCCATCGAGGAGTTTCTTGTGGAAAATACAATAGCCACGGAAATCATTACCTTATCAAGTGGTCAAAGAAGATTTCTCTTCCGTTACTGGGGAGACAAAGTAAAGTCAATTCAGCGAAACCTTCACTTTCACTCAGTGATCATTAGAGAGAGTCAGGATGACGAAGAGAGCGGCGTGATCATTTCTGGAACAGTCGATGGAGTGCAAGAGGGGGTGGCCAAGTTATGCAAGGTTATTCAAGATATTATTTCGAAAAACGTTCCAATTGATAAACCTGGAATGCGCAAGTATTTCATTCAAGGCCAAGGGGTGGCAATGCTCAAATTAGCAGAGTCAGAACATAGATGTATAATCGATATAAAGTCTGCTTCAATGACTAAGTCGGCCATAACATCTATCCCAAAAGAATCCGACGTGAACTGGATTAGTGAAAAATGCATCTGTACCTATGTTACGCCAGAATCCAAGAAGATATCGATCTACCAAGGAGACATTACAAAACATCAAGTGGATGTCATAGTGAATGCAGCCAATTCACGACTTGAGCATGTTGGAGGTGTTGCCAAGGCAATCGTAAATGCTGGTGGATTAGAAATTCAAGAAGAATGTCGTAAGCACATCCTCCATAACAACGATGGTTTGCTTATAGGAGACGTATTTGTTACTGGTGGGTATAAGCTTCCATGCAAGAATGTAATCCACACTGTCGGTCCCCGGTGGGATTCTCGATCTGATCACAGTCCAACAGGAAAGAAGACCAAGCAAGAAAGGTACCTTTCCCTTGCTGTTTATAACTGCTTAGATGAGGCGAAATCATACTCATCAATCGCCTTCCCTGCCATCAGCACTGGGATGTTTGGATTTCCACGTGATCTTTGTGCAGTGGTTATGATAGAAACGATACTGGAATTTGCCGAAAAGAACCAGCACTGCCAATTAACAGATATCCACATCACTGACAATGATGACTTAACCGTGAAAGCCTTTACTGGAGAAATGAGAAAAAGATTCGAGAAAGAGCAAGATTTCTGGGAGAATGCAGCAACTGCAACACCAAAAGCAAGCACGAAAAGCAAGTCAAAGATCCGGAGCAAAGCCAAATCTGAAGCGAAACATATCTCTAACGCAGCACCAATTGCTTCCAAAGTCAGTGGTCCCTCAGATCCTTACACCATTGTTACACCTCAAAATGTTCTGATTACTCTGAGGGTCGGCGACCTATCTCAGGAGGAGGTTAGAACATTGTGAATTTCTGCATTAATATGTATTACCTATAAATCATGCGGTGTATGTGTTTATTCCATGTGTACGCACATTCGACAAGAGTCATATCTCTTCCCACAGAAGACAATATGTTCACTGGATGGCATTTTACAAACTTAAGTACGCTACATTAACACGTGACACGTTACTAAGATGAAACTATACTGAAACACACACACACACACGCGCACACACACACACACATACACACATACACACATGCACACACGCACACACGCACACACACACACACACACACACAACCAACCAACCAAACAAACTCACAAACAAACAAACAAACAAACAAACACACACACACACACACCACATCACATCACACTTCACTTGATTGCTGTAGTTTATTCTCTATCTCCATCTCTTTGTTACGAAACAGAAGCATTTTAGGTATGTGCAAGACTTCAGTTTATCTCAAGTCCGTATATCCTTAATTGTTTTATAGTTACATGGATTGAATGATTTTTTACAATTTTTCTGTTTCATCGTCAAATATCGCATCTTAACCCTAGAAGGCATGAGGGGGGGGGGGTCCAAATGACCCCCC
>JANVCJ010148476.1:0-15138 GCA_026413505.1 Epizoanthus ramosus
GATGGAAAGCTGAGTGAACTTTAGCGGGAAAGAAGGTCACACAAATGTTCAACCCTCGACCAGGCCGGGGATTGAACTTGGGACCTTAGGGTTGGGAGGCAGAGATCTTACCACTGCGCCAACCCCTCCGCTTTTCGAAATGAATTCTGCAAATATTGAGATTGCATGGCTTCTATTAAACAATAGGACTACTGAAGGAATTAATTTTTTTCAACCATGAAATTTGGTTTTAATGTAAAAATACTCACGAGAAACAAAAACATGTGATCAAGATACCATTTGGAAGACAGTAAAGTAACATAATTATTTTCTGTTTGATACCAACATGATAAATGGTGAAGCTATCATAATCATCAGAAAGAAAATTATCTTGGAGTATGATGGTTTCTTTGGCATTCCTTTACACTCAAAAGGTACTATCTTGAAAAGTGGCCCATGGGTTTCATTTGGAGATGACAGGGCTTCAATTTTAGATCACTTTTGCAAACTCAGGCTCAGGGCTTCTTATTGAGATGGGTTTCTTCTCAAGATTAAGCCCACTAGGCTTTTTTTCAAGGTTTTATGGTATAACTGTGATTGGAGGTTTCTTCTAAGATTTCCTGAACAATGTTAAATTTGATCCTTATGTCATTCTTTGTTACAGATAATGAGTTGTCCAGGTTGTCGAAAACCATTACCACGGTGTTCACTGTGCCTCATAAACATGGGTACTCCTTCCACATTAGTACAGAAACCAGGAAGTTCTGGTAAGGTTGCTTTATCCAACATCATCTTTATTTATTTACCAGTTTTTACAAAGAGAGAAATCTTTAAAGATCAATGGGGTGAGAAGATAATTTAAATGTTGGAAGGTAAAGGTTAGAAGACCATATATAATAAATGGTCTTGGTTATTCTTAACTCACTAGCGTCAAATGCTACAAAGAAATTAGTCTTGTGGTCTCTTGTACCATTGCAAATCAAAGACAAATAATATATAGTGAGGAAAAGCACTTTTACAATAAGGAACCTTTAAGACCACATCCTGCTGTTAACATTAATTGGCTCTGTTTTATCAGGTAGAGCTTCTAATTTGTACGAAAGCCACTAGTTAACCTCCAAATGGCCTGGAAATTGATGCTTTTAACTTGTGATACACGATTTGTGGAGTACCAGTGATTGTCTACATGTATTTGCAACTTATTCTATTTTAAAAAGGCCTGGGCTTACATGTATACAAGTTCTGATGGTTAGTTAGATGGTTGGTTGAACTTCCAGGGCCCTGCAGTTGTTCGAAAGCTGATTAACACTAAACTAAGGTTAAACTCTTAATCCATGTTTGTATTTACTACCATATAGACAGGTTTGGGCTGCCATTTTGGGTTTAGCAATTGGGTTGCCAAGGAAAGACTCGATAGTATTTTATAAGCTCCAGAAACATATTCAAACGTGAAGAAATTCATTAATTTTTAAATTGACTTAGCCCAGGGTTAACCATCTTTCGAACAACTGGGTCCAGAAGTCTAATTCACACAGAATAGCTAAGAAAACTTAGCGAGCATGAATTGCTCAGGTCAACCATCCTCAAAACAATAACCACAAGCTCGTAGTGCCAAGTGGAAGTTATAGCACCGCCCACTGTTGTAAAACTGATCCACTTGTAACCAGATAGCTTTTACCATAACCAGGAGCCTTTATAACCCAGGGTCCTTATAACCAGGGACCCTACATGTATCAACTGTGGCCACCTACAACTGGGGGCCATTACAACAGGGCTCTTACGGGTGCAGATGCACCCTTACAACTGCGGGCCTTTAATGCAACTTAGGGTCTTACAACTAGGGACCACTATAACTAGGGGCCCTTACAATCGAGGGGCCTTATTACTGCGGGATCTTACAACTTTAATTTCTTTACTGCCAAGATTTAATTTAATTTTTCGGCCATTGAAACAGGAAGGACTGAAGACAAAGTAGCAAGCAGTAAAAGTGTTAATCCATTCAACAACTGGTTTACGTGGTGTCAAACATGTCGACATGGAGGTCACGCCAATCATATAAGAGAGTGGTTCAGGTGGGTATGATACAGTATGCTCCATCATCCTCAATTATAAAATTACTATAGCTTTAGTGCAGGGGCTAAATTCTTATTAATAGTAATATTTTTAGCAATCTTTAGATCAGTGAGTTGAATTTGGGAATTTGTCGTACATTACCACCGAAACAGTAGCGCAGTTTAATTGTGATACATAACTATTAAGTATAATCCTGGTGAGGTGATCAGTTGCTTGCATCGTTCTGAAAAAAGGTTGTATCTGATCTGTGTGAAACTTTGTAAGATGGTCAAAAACTATTCTAAAAGCTTGATTTAGAAAAGAAATTTCGGCCACTATCTGTGACCTTCTTCAGAAGGTGATGCCCAGTGAAAACCACTCATGAATTTGGATACGGACCCAAATCACAAGTAATTTTCGTCTGGTTTTGCATTGGGTATCAAGGTTCGTGCATGTTACCAAGAACTATTCCCACCATTGGCTAATAAAATCATAAATTATTAATGAGTTTGAAGTTATTTGAAACCTTTATAGGTTACTGCATAATCTGAATTGTACATTCCATGTATAAAGCATATTTTTCTTTTCTTTGTCTTACAGGGAACATTCTGAATGCCCAGTTACTGGGTGTAGCTGCCATTGTATGAATATAGATTCTGTTGCCTTGGCGACTTCTAAAGGCGAAGCAAGTGTAACTTCGTGATAGCAGTGCAGATTGAAGTGGAAACTTCTCAAACATCCTAACGTATCAGATATTCATTACCTAACAACACTTGGTGTGTGGGCTGTTTTTGAAGCAATTCAGAAAACATACTTCATTTTGGAAATGACATTACCAAAAATCAATGATAATACTTGAAATCTGAGTAGTTCTTAGTGAATTGCAAGGATTCGTCTTTTGTGTCTCCACAAAGTGAAAACATTTGAATTTTAAAAGTTGTAGCTGGTATGCTCTGGTAGTAAGACTAGTAAGTTTTCTATGTCATGAGCCAAATTATGGATTCATCAACTGAGAGTTGATAACATTAAATTTTATTGTTTTTTGCCACGAGGGTGGAAGGTTTGAGCTGACGTTTGAAGCACTAGCCCTTCATCAGAGCAAAAGAAACTTTATTGCTCGGACACTCAAGACTAGCACTCAAAACATCAGTTCAATCCGTCCACCCTCATGGCAAAACATCCATCTTGTAGCTGGTATGGTTTGCAGGAGGAATCCTAGTGGCTACATTATTAGTACCAATGTGCAGTGTTGTGATGTTGAAATGAGAATAGCGCTATAATAATACTTTATAATTACACTGACAGTGGCAGTGTTGTAACTTAGAGTGATATCAAAGACCTAAAGATAATCTTGGTGTACCATAAACAAAACATATGTTCCTACCACAATAGAATAAAAATACACATCTAGAAATAGGATTTAGTTTAATCACAGCCACTAGTCTGCGATGCCTGCGATTAACACATGGTTGACAGACTACTGTAGGCATAGATAAGGGAATACCAGCTTGAATCAAGTTCTGCTTGTACCAAAACAAAGCTACAGAGATGTACAATGCAACTTTCATATCAGTTTCTCAAACTTACCTCTTATGCGGGAGGAGGCCTGTACAGAAGCCAAACTGTAGAAATAGTTGTTTTAGTGTATTTTGAAAAGCATTTGGTTTTACCATAAAAAGTATGTCTTTTGCAAACCAAGCATGGACTCGACTGTAATGTAGAAATGATATAAAGATCAAGGGAGATAAACTGGAAAATATGGTGCAAGTTTATACTTCATTATATGAGTCGGAAATAGCACACTGTAAATGGTCAAATACAGCCTGCTCCATTAGACCTCTTTTGTGTTAATACGTCATAATATATGCAAGTTCAACACTGTTAATAAAACACTATTTAATAAAATTTAATTAATATTTTTAATTATTTAGCTGGTGATAGCTATAACGTTAAAGGCTAGTTATAACTATTGTCACCCGAGTGTGCATGTCAGTGTAAAATTGCTACATTGCCTCCTTCATAATCATTGTCATAACAGCCTGCTAGAGGGGTCCATTTCTGTTACAACAGAAGAAGGCTCTGATATCAGGGCATACATTTACATGTACAGTTGCTGTAAATAACCGTTTGTTTTTCAGAACTTGTCATCACTGTCACATTGATGTGCTTACCAACGTTACAGTGGCTGCTGTCATCACTATCACACCTTTTATCTCAAAAACATTAATACAGTGATGGTCGGCACTGTCACTTACTTTTTGAACACTGTCACTCGCTTTAAGAGCACTTTCACCATGAGTGCTGATAGTATCCGCCACTCATGAATATCATCAAGAGCAGTGATTCCCACTGTCAGATATAACGAAGAAGTAACAGAGCTCTTAATTTTTTAATGTGTGTATAACTAAAGCCGTTTATTTGTTTTATAATCCATACCAGTAGTGTGGCTTGCTGAGGCAGTACAATGTAGTTCCTTGGCAGTAGTGCCTCAAATAATGAATATTAAATTACAAAATAAATATTACATTAGATAAATTAATTCCAGTTTGTTTGGTTTGCATGTTGTGTGATAGTATACTTCCATTGTCAGTTAAGAAGGGATGGTTTAAATGTTCAAAAGTTTGTACTAGAACAAAGGTTTTAGCACACCTCAGCCCAAACCCTAGTTGTAGCCAGGTATCTCCATATAAGTTCAAAATGAGGTACATGTCCAATTATATTGATAACTAGCGGTTATTGAGCCAGTAAGAAAGAAAGAAATCTGTGGTCTGTAACTAACAACATAATTAATATTTTTTTATTAATAGAAAATTAATCAATCAAGTCTTTACCCCATATCTGGCCAATCAACATTTCGCTTGAGCTCGTCAAGTCCACGGACAAGCGAAAATAAATACAGTCACGAAGTTCTACAAATCAACAATAAATAGAAATATAGTTCATGACAGTTCATAGGAGTTCAATCCTTTAGTGCAGATCTTGTCTGATGTGGGTTTTGATGTCTGCCGCTGGTATGACGCCGTAGGGGTGGGGAACTTGGCGGTGTAGGTGGTTGTACTGTAGGTACTAGGACAGGATTCTGCTAGGGGTATCCCATACCGAGGTATATCTGTTCATCCTCGTCCTCATCAGACGACTCACTGGTCGATGGAACATCCTGAGGCTGAGTATCTGGCAGGTGGGCGTGGGCTGCTCCTAACCAGGGGTAGCTCCCGTGGCTTAGGACTGATCTGCAGCTCTGCACCGTTCACTGTCCTTACCTGGCCAGTCCCATCAGCAGACTCGATGTCATAGACATCTCCGCGACTCTGTATCACCTTGTACACCGTACTGGACCATTTGTCCTGTATCTTGTTTCTCCCACGCACAGCATGGTTTTTGGTAAGTACACGCTCACCAATCTCAACCTCGGATAGTTTGGTCCTGGGATGGCGGTCATACTGTTGTTTACGTAGCTGGGCCTTCTTCAGTCGTTCACGTGCACGTTGGTGTGCACATCTCGGAGACGATTCTGATGGGCAGTTATCCAGGTCTCGGTCTTGTCTTGTTCATCATCATGTAGTAGGGCCTCTCCAGGTAACTTTGGGTCGAAGCAAAACATCAAATAGTAGGAGGTACTCTGGCCACTTGCACTTCTGCTGTGGTGGTAGAGTGAGCAGTAGATCGTGGAGGGTCTTGTTGTATCTCTCGCACTGGCCACTTTCTTGCGGATGGTAGGGTGTCGTGTCGTGCCTGCAGAGCTTTTTCACAATTTCTGACTCAAAAACACCTTCCCTGATCGGAGTGGATCCTTTGGGGTACACGATACACAATGAACCATTACTTCACTAAGGCCTTTACCACCGTTGATGCCCCCTGGTCTCTTGTGGGCATAGCTACGGTTAACTTAGTAAACACATCTGTCAGTACTAGCACATTTTCTCTCCCGTCAGATGCCGGTTCCAGCAGGGTAACGTTCATGACTAGTACTTCCAGGGGTTTGGTGGCAACATGGTGGCAAGAAGGCTCCCCATGAGTGTACGGACTGAGCGGTACGGCCCCTTGGAAATTGTGCAGCGCTCACACTGGTTCACATACCTCTTCACATCGTCTTGCAAACCAGGCCACCAACAGCGGTCTCGTTTGGAAGCTCTTTCCTCCGGTGGGGTTCTGCGACACCACCAACTCTCTGGGTAGAGGGGGCTTGGCGTTCTGTACCCAGCGGATAAGATACTATGATCTCATTGCACTCTACATGGAAATCCAGTTTCTCACCGCTGGATACTTGTTCTGCTTCGTGGATGGTACCAAGACGTGTTTTCGGTTTTAGCCACTCCAAATGTCCCGTGATGTTGGATTTATCACTTGGATTGAGAAACATTTCTTGGTTGCCCGGACAAAGGTGTTCACTACCTGTAGATGTCCCTGAACTGGTACATTCAATGGTTCAACAAGAGCATTTGCGTCACATGCGGGTCCCGTCACTACTATATCAGCTACAGAGTAAGATGGTAACTGCACAGTCTCTTTCCCCGCAACCTGGACAAATCCACATCATCCTTTATTGTCGACACCCCTCGTGCTTTCTCTCTTTCTTAACATTTCTTCAAACTTGGGAAGATTATCTATAGGATATTGGTTCCGAGTAGCCCGAGAATGGGCCTTCGTCCCCCGACAATGGCTGGGGTCTCCATCAGGATCAAGACTCACTGCTCTGGCATGGTTACTCCTCGATCCAGCTTGAGGTATCCTATATAGGGTATCTCCAGTCCATTTGCCCCTCGGACGGTGAGCATAGTAGTTTCTAACATCTCCCCACAGGCAGGTTGGAGTTTCTCTTTATAGAATGCCTCAGTGACAAAGGACACCATCGAACCAGTGCCCACAATTTTTTTTTAATACCTTTCTGTTTTATTAACATTGCATGTTTACAGTATAGCGTAAGAATTGTTAGAGAAATTACATGTACATACAATTTTCTATTTAATAGCTATGTGCTTTGATGTTATTATAATTTGATTTTGCCCCATTTATGGAAAAATCTTCTTCAGTGTGAGAGGTGTAAGCAATATATTCTTCCATGTCAATTGTATTTTAAGCCGTGCTATAAAGTGAAGTGAAGATACATTACTCACATGGTTCATAGTAGGTGTGTCCTGTTCTAACCCTGCCAGGTTTTACAACTTTCCTTGCTGCCATCTTGTTTATCTTCCCGGACAAATTATCGAAATCCTTCAGAAGCTCATGCTTAAAGTCAGCTGTCAAATAAAATGTGGAAACACAGAGTTTGCCAAGTCGCTGCACACAAACGGTGAACAATTTTATTTTAACTCGAGAAGGGCACACAAACGAGTGTCGGGGTGCTTAAATAGAAAAATGAGTTAAACCTTGAACTTTTCTTGTATATGCAATGAATTTGAAATCGTTAAATCATAACTTTTGTGTCACAGAATGCTCAGGGTTTTATAGTCACACTAATTGCATGGAATTGCTTGGTGTTTGTCTGGATGTATTTCTTGCTGGCTTTTGGGGGAATGTGATTATTTCAAAGTTCATATTCTAAAGAAGGGCTTTATACAAGGAAATAAGATATTGCATTGTGGGATAGTTGAGAGGGATTAACTTACACGGCTACAATATGAGTTGCATATGAATCATTCGTCTATTTTTCCTTCAAATGCCTCTTGTCCAGCAATTTGCATTGTGATTCTGTCTGTCATATCTCAACTCCATTCACTTCTGGCTGTTCCCCTGTGTGCCCTGTTTTTTCTACTCGTCTGTTGGTCTGTTCAGTACCAACTCCTTGTAAGTTTATACTTCTACTTCTGCTTCTACATAATTGCATGGCAAAGGTTTCCCATCTCGCCCGGTGTGCTGGTGCTGGTGCATATAAATGATAAATGCTGTGTTGTGCATGGTGCTGTTATAGCAGTTGTCTGTCTCAGTACTCAATTTCCCAAGTTTGTCCTGTACATATAGCATCATTCTTTGATTCAATTGTTACTTGTACTGTCACCTGACTGTGTAACTGTCTGCAAGCTGTCTGTCTCAGTATCCATTCCCAAGTTTTACCTTCACATATATACTGTCTGTAGATTCAATTGCTACTTATACTGTCGTATTATTGTGTTCATACCTCACACAACTATTTTCTTTACATCTTCCCATTGCTTTCTTACTCTTCATGAGTAGTGGCTAGTGGCAGTGACCATTGTTTATTTGAGTGAATGTTCCTCTCACTGTGTGACTGTCTTAACACCTTGCAGAATCTGATGGTGGACGAGAACATCCTGAAACTTGAGATCAAACGGCTGAGAGAAACCCTCAGCTCCAAAGCAGACAACGTGCTCTCTCTGGAGCAGAGAAAGTTGCAGCTGGAGAGCGTGAGTGTTTACCTTGGATAGGAATAATCTTAATCATAGTCATAATTGTAACCATATTCATAATCATAACTATAATCATGACCATAATCACAACTCCCCAGTTGATTCAACTGATCATTAAGCACGAGGTGCAGCACGTAACTTGATTTCTAACAAACACTGTGTGCGCTCATTCTAGTCAATGAAGAGTCGCCGTCATGAGATCAACATCCACAAGGACATGCTACGGGCACAGATCAAGTCTTCAGAAGAGGAAAGACAGACTGTAAGGTGTGCATATGCTCTATTGATAGTCTACCGTGTCTGTCCATGCTGCTTGTGTCTCCATCCTGTGTCTATCCATACCGTGTGTGTGTCCATGCTGTGTTTCCGTACCTTGTGTGTCCATGCTGTTTGTATGATTATTTCATTAGTGTTAATAACATTGTCAAAAGTACATCAACTCACTGTCTGTTTTTTTTTTCGCTTTTCAGTGCTGAACTTCAGGAGCGCATTTCCAAAATAGACAAGTTAAGAAAAAGGTAAACAACCTATTTATACTTTTTATGTCTTGCCAGCTCGAACAACTTGCGTACTAGTGTCTAACACTCCGCAGTAGGTCGCAATATTTTGTTTGTAAGTATATTGTTGATTCATTTAAAGAAACGTGTTTGGAATACTGGTAGTGCCCCAAACATGCCTAGCTCAGTTGGTTAGTGCCCGGCCTTCAGAGTTCAGGTTCGATTCTCAGTGACTTCAACGTCTGTTTCGACTTGTCTCTGTTCCTGTTTAGCTTGAGCTTTAAATACCCTTAAAACGGAGCACTGACAGAGTGAGGGGGTAAAGTGCGCACCGTCGGCTTCCATTGATACCAGCCTTCAAAGCTGAAGGAATTACCGACGTGAAATAAGGTTACTTTACCTTTCTTTTACCTTTTTGTGTGAACCCTGAAGGTACGAGATCCTGATGGTGTCCATGGCGCCACCCGAGGGCGAGGAGGAGCGCTCCCAGGCATATTACGTCATTAAGGCAGCGCAGGAGAAGGAAGAACTGCAGCGGGACGGCGATGAACTGGACGCTAAGATCAGAAAGGCCGAGAAGGAGATCAGGTGTGTTGGGGACTGGCACTAGTTGTGTGACTACAGCTTGTTTTGTGTGTGTTGTATTAGTAAAGGCCGCTAGTAAGCAGTTTGGATCACTGCAACGTGTTCATAATGGTAATCGTTAGAAGAGCTAGAATGGAAAGCGTTTTGTAGGTAGCAGTAACCCAAACGATCCGGCTACACTTAATGTAAGTTCAAATATGATTCTCATATCAATGAAGTTCGTACATAATTTAGACATGGTGCCCCCCTCCCCAGCACTTTTTTTACTTATCTCGAAGAGTTTTTCTCTCCCTCATAACATTTTAACAATTGTTCCAAGAACAGTGCAAACGTACTCAGTTTGTTGAAAGCGACATCATTGTTTTGGTTGTAGTAACCATGGTAACCAATTAACAACACATGACTACGTAAATTATCGGTAAAAGACGCAAAACATCATTCATACGAAGTTTGAAAGGAAGATGTCAAAACAGTTTAAAAAATTATAGGGGCCAAAGTAACCCCTCCGGTTTGATCTTCAGTGTTACGGAAGTGGCTTTTAAAACCTTTCCTGGGTTAATACTGCTAAATTTTTGAAAGAGTTACCGCTGTGTTTACCCTATCTGTAGTTTGGTTTTGATCTGCCGTTAATCAAGCATTATTTCAAACAGAGCCGCGCTTTCCCAACGGTTACTCCAATCGCAAAATATACATATCTGAGATCCGTGACTTGTGATTGGCGATAGTTTTCAAACTAATGCTTGATTGACGGCAGCTAAAAACAAGAATTCCAGGCCGAAGATAAATATTCGACCAGCGCGTAGCAACGAAAATAGCGGTAAAAGTTTGATCATTTCGGACTTGACAATTAATTGAGCCGCACAAGTGTCAATAACACGAGGTTAAAGTATGCATGGAAGAGAGCTCCCTCGGCACTATAGATAACTGTGGCACCAGTGCATGTCAGTGAACGTATGTCTCCTTTGTGCGCATGTGCTGTACAGGGCGCTGGAGAACACGCTACGACTGATGAACGGTCGCAATGAGACATATCGTAAGAGCTTTAACAAAGTGGACGAGGCGAGCGATGAATTCGAGGAGAAGCACAAGCTGGAGGAGCAGTCTAAGGCGGTCATGGACAAGTACAAGTACAAGAGACGGCAGATCCGGGAACTGCAGGACGATCTGCAGTCCATGCAGAACACAGTGGCCAACCTGACGTCAGACGAGGGTGCACTGGTAGAGGTTATCGACGAAAAGCAGTCCAAAGTTAGTTGTCTGGCACTAGATCTTAAACTATAATTCTATCTATTTCACGATCGCGTGAAGCCAATCTCAATTCCATAACCTGCATTTTCAGCTGGACGTGTTACAATTCCAATTTCTGATACGATATTTAGATGCTCTGTTGGCTAGTTTTTATGTCTTTTTACAATATGTACATATGTTCTTATAGTTTTATATTAAGTTTTATATTTTATATAGTTGATGTGATATCCATGTTTTATCGACTCAATAGAGAGTGGATGCAGATGTAACAAGGGACCCTCTAATGTAGGTGCATTCACAGAAGTCAAATATTTGTGCCTATATATTTGGAATTTTCCCGTCTCCCTAGTTCCAAATTTTCCCCACGCTCAGTCTCCATCCTTTTCTTCCATTTCCTTTCTCTTGTCCTTTGCTTTTTCTATATTCTAGTTTTCAGTATGAAAGGTTTGCAGCTAGCTTTAAATAAAGAATCTGATAACTGAGCCAGAAGGAAAAGTCACGGTACCAGCAAAGCTTTTGAGTGAATTTGCAACCGTTAAGTTTGACAGTGTTCCCACCCTTCACTGATATCCTGTTAGTCCTGTTTGACGGGCTTTATTGAGTTGTTCATGCATTACAAGGTCTATCCATACATATGTATCAAGTAATTTGGTGACGTAAAAACTGATGACGTCACAACTAATTATATGTATGCATGCACCCCCGACATTGGCCACCCCATCCCCAGGGTCTAATAAATGAAACCCCCTTACTTGCTTTCTCACGGATTAAGGTCGCACAACTAATAGTTTATTGTTCTTGACTTTGCCTTAGCTTGGTAATCTACAGCGAGAACTCGACGATCAGAAAACGAAGAAGGACCGAGCAGCCCGACAGGTGTCGAAGATGGCTCGCGATATCCGAAGTGCCAAGAAATCTCGCGGAGAGCTGCACGAAGAGAAGGACATGGACTTAAGGGAGCTGAGGGACTTCAATGGTCGAACCATGAAACAGATGGGCGAGGTGATTCACAATTACCCGGATATTGCGCCCGCGGTACAGATGTTCTTCAGTCAGGCTGGGCTACCTATGCCACCTTCCCCAGGCCCCGGCAGTTCACGGCCGGCATCGTCTCGAAGTTCACGAAGTTCTGGGAGTTTGTCTTCTGCCAGGTAAGCCGACAACACAGTCCGCGTGGACTAACAACTCGAACAAAGTTCTGTCTACAAATTAGTCAAATCACAACCTTGTTGTTAGAACAGCTGCCTAAAGTTTGTGCAAGTATGGTGAGAGACGCGAACTTTCTTTATTACATGATTCAATCGGAGAAGCCAGAAAGTGTATGTTAAGTTACTTAGTGTATAGCGGGAAATGTTGCGGGAATTATATTTTGCTAGTGTTGTGACGGGATTTTCGGAATCCACAGATGTAGACTTGCGTAAAACTGATATAGAACTCGCAATACTTTCTCACATTCTGCAAGAAAATAATCTTTGGCGCGAAATACAGGTAGGGTTTGAGTTGCGTGCAGTGTGCATTTACTCAGTGGCTATTAGTGACTATCAGTGGCTGTCAGTGGCTATTAGTGGCTATCAGTGGCTATTAGTGGCAGGCATTAACTGTAAATCAAGACAACAAAACACATACATAAATCAAGTGACTATATATAGGGGTTACAGCCGCCATGAGAATTCTAAGAAAGCAGCTAAAAATGAACTTTTCATTTTCGTTCTAAATCTGTATCGTCCTCCGGGGAGATCGCAACCGGCGCTCTCTGTAAAATGCATCAAACAATGTTGCAAAACTGATCGCTTACAGCTTTTAAGAACATTCCAATACTTGATGGCAAGGCCAGTCTTCTCCGGGGAAAAGATTGCAATGGAGAGTACTGCAATGGAAACGTTACGAGTTAGCGTGTCATCCTTGCGTAGGGGAAAGCACGTATACTAACATTGGAACAAGAGAAGATTAGCATGGCGCATTGCGACGATTATATATGGAAATCATGCCTAATACAAACTAGGATTAAGAGATACTGGAACATAATCATAATAATAACCAAAAATCTCAAAAGAGTTTTACAGTATATATAAGAATGAAAACTGCACATGAAAAAACTTATTTTTATATTACAGCATAATAAAATTTTAAGTTTGAAGGTCTAAATTTGGAATAAAACTGCGATATAAGAACTAGACTGAGTTAGACGAGGTGGGACTGGGACTGAATGGACAGGTATCCGCTCTCCGTCTTAGGCCTTTTGGTTCCAGTGTTTATCAACTAATTGGGTTTCCTGGCTTTACGAACGCTGTCTCTCTAAGATGCAATAAATGCCCAACGGGATTAGTTGCATGTCTTCAGTTTTGTGGTTATTGGTTAAGAAATGTTCCGATACGGCTGCGGTGAGTTGTGATTTACTGTTGATGCGGAAAGCGCTAAGCTACAATGAAACGAATCATCCGAAATTACTGTTAGAACAGTATCAACGTCATGTGTTTCCATTAATGTTTTTTGTTCTGCAATGTTTTGTTCTATAGAATTGAAAAATATATTCCTTATAGGTAAAATTCATCATTCCTAACTGCAAAAATTAAAACCTCAAAATCCACAAATGGGCAAATGATATTAGCGGAAACATTTCTTGCCATGCGGTAATGCTAATCGCAGCGCAGTTGGAATCGTGCGGAGTTCTGTATCACAGTGATAGTTGTGTCTCATTTGTGACGGTTTCTTCCCTGCAGGTCCGGAATATCTACCAGTAGTCGCCAAGGAGGTGTCAGGGGGGTCACTATTGGCTCACTCGCTATCACCGGAACGTCCAGCCCCAAACCTGGTAAGCCTGTGGCGCCGCTGCGTAGTTTGAGAAGCTTCCCAACGTTGTATAGACCCATTTGTTGGTCTCATTGTATGTTTGTTCGTTCTCACCCTCCCCAGGTGCGTCACCAACAACTAGTGCCAGGGATCTAACCAAGCGAAGCTCGCGGCCAGGTTCTACGGCTCGCTCTCAGGCCTCTTCCCGAGCAAGCAGTGGGGCAAGTCAAAGAAGCGGCCGATAAGCTGATCGTGGAAACAGTAATAATAAGAACAATTAATTCTGCTTGAACGGAGAAGTGTAGAGATGTTCTTGTAGGGAGAAATCTGTTTAATTGTTTGGAAGAGCCACCGCATTTTGCTGTGAATAGTTATAAAACGTGTGATTGTAAATAAGTTTCGCTTCAGTTGTACAAAGTATTTCGATTTATTCAGTATTGAACAGACTGCTGTAATCTTTCTAACAATAAAGTGTTTGGATCCACTCGGTGATTCGTTGGTGTTAGTTGTTACCGCAGGTCTGGTCGTATATGATGAGCTTAGTCCCTTTGTAGATTAAACATGTGAATTTAGATGTCGAGCCAGTGTCGATGAAAACGAGTGTCGTAATAGAGTGACTAGCATTGAGTGTGTCGGCTGTTCTTAACAATTCCCTGCCTAATCTATGCTGTGCTGTGCTATGCTACGCTAATCTATTCTGTGCTGTGCTGTGCTGTGCTGTGCTGTGCTGTGCTGTGCTACTCTAATATATGCTGTGCTGTTCTGTGCTATGCTACTCTAATCTATGCAGTGCTGTGCTGTGCTACTCTAATATATGCTGTGCTGTTCTGTGCTATGCTACCCTAATATATGCAGTGCAGTGCTGTGCTGTGCTGTGTTATGCTACCCTAATCTATGCTGTGCTGTGTTATGCTACGCTAATCTATGCTGTGCTGTGCTGTTCTGTGCTATGCTACCCTAATCTATGCTGTGCTGTGCTATGCTACCCTAATCTATGCTGTGCTGTGCTACGCGAATCTATGCTCTGCTGTTCTGTGCTATGCTACCCTAATCTATGCTGTGCTGTGTTATGCTACCCTAATCTATGCTGTGCTGTGTTATGCTACGCTAATCTATGCTGTGCTGTGCTGTGCTGTGCTACTCTAATCTATGCTGTGCTGTGCTGTGCTATATGCTACGCTAATCTATGCTGTGCTGTGCTATATGCTACGCTAATCTATGCTGTTCTGTGCTATGCTATGCTACGCGAATCTATGCTGTGCTTTACTGTGCTGGGGACTCCCATACTGCACAAAACGGGGATGATCGTCGAATGTTTTCAGAGAAATCCCTAAAAGGTACTAGTATGGGTGTGGCTCGAGCTCATTAACCCCCTAAACGGTACCATAGAAATACACATGTTTAGTTACATATAGGAAAGGAATGCACATGTATTTGACCTTTATAAAAACCTGGACCAGAACAACAACAAGAATGGAGAAGTGTCACGTATTTCCATTTTTTTTCATTCTGACGTGGAAAATCTGGCAAATTACGTCCCTAATGATACCTTTTTGAATTCAAACGCTCATTTGTATCTCTAACATCCTAAGCGGTACCGCAACCTGCAAACCCCTACTACC
>JANVCJ010148587.1:0-15108 GCA_026413505.1 Epizoanthus ramosus
GTGGGCCACCCAAAAATGAACTCACAGAATCGTTATTTTTCCAGCCCACCCCCTGTACTACATAACCAATCCCTAAATATGGAAAGAAATTAGCTTTCCTGCAAACATCTTGCTCCAAATGGCTCCAAATTACTCTAATCTATAGAGAAAACACAAATACACAGTTCTTAGCAAAATGTGCACCTGTAATCACTTGTTTTAATCATTCAATATGACATCATAGACCAGAAGGGGTGTCAAACTAAAGTGACTACATTCCTTGCAGGCTCACGTTTTCCCTTTCTTCCCCAGCCCATTTCCTCGCACAGTTTGCTTCCCTCTGCAGCTTTTTTTGGTTTCTTTGCACTAAAAACTTAACAAGTGAGCAACTCACGTGCTTGTATTACAGTTGCAGTAACACTTGTTTTATTACTACCATTTTGGATAGCCTGGATTCCAGAATTTATCCTATCAGGTGCAGGGTTATAATTATTGATATTTTTGTTGCAGTGATGAGTTCACATCAGAGCAAATTCCCAGCTTTGAAGAGGCAATAGAAACGTGTCTAAATCTTGGATTGCAGATGTATATAGATGTTAAATCTTGGAGAAATGCAAGGAAGGTAACTGTGCAAGGAAGCTCTGCCGACTAGCCAGAATGACAGACCAGTGTATTTTTAAAAATTATTTTAAGCAGTGACAGAGCCTTTAGATGTGCTGTACGTGTGTGTATGCAATAGCAATAGCACTGAGTAGAGTTCAATTCTGTCTGTAATCATACGAGTGATAATATTTGGATGAGCATACAGTGCGACACAAAATGATTAATTACCAATTAAAATTATAAAATTATAATTTCCAAGAAATGCACAAAATAATTGAGTTTGTCATGGGAAAGAATAAATTGTTACTGTAAGAGCAAAATTTGTTCTTCATTTTCTCTTGGTCACAGTTTCTAAGTGGTAAGTTGTTGTTATTCACAGTGGTTATTATCTGACTTGTGATTGGACAGCTGTAAGCCAAGAACTCAGTTGTGATTGGTTCATTCAAGTGTGTCCAATGACAGAACTTGTTATTGGATAGTGTCCTATTAATAAATAATAGAGTCGTTAATGAACCAATCACATTTAAGGAAATTGTAATTCTTATAATAAAATAATAATAATAATAATAATAATTATTATTATAATTATAAATTTTAAATAAACTTTAATGCAAAGACTTTAATATATTTTAATAATTACAAGCTATTGTAAACAGGTTTTAAAATTTCTAATAATAAATAATTTCTATAGCACCTTTTGCAAGGGGAAATCGGATTATCTCTTTTGGAATTGATTGCAGAGTAGGTCCTCAAAACCATGAATTATAATCCACAAATGTTGATTTATGAAAATTAAGTGCTCAAAAGTCCATAAATTTTCTAAAAACTTTCCCAAGTTCATGAGAAATCCTTTATGGACTTTTTTCCCTTCAGTTAGTTGTCTGTCATAGGTTTTGGGAATTGCATTATAATTATTTAGGTGCGATATATATATATATAGCTCTGTAATACCACAAAAAACTGATATTAGCAGCACTCCTGACCCTAATAATGTTCTGGCTGTGGCCTGCGAGATACTTTAATTTCTGCTAACATGCTGTCTCTGCACATACAGGTTGGCAGTTTGATGAAGAACATGTTTGCAACTCACCAGTTGTATGACAAAGCAATGGTGTGTTCCTTCTACCCAAATGTCATCTATGAGGTAGGTTCAATATATAACTAGTACACAGGGCTGCCATTAAGTTTGTCGCAGGTGTAGTTCATGAAATATTGCACCCGTAGCATGGCCCGAGTACCTAGGAGGGTCTGAAGGCTTGCCCCTGCCTATCACCCGTAACATCGACTGAGCTCAGCCGTAACAGGTGTTACAGGTTACTCCCCCTAATGACAGTACACTAGTCCTGAGTACATGTTTAACAGTTAACACTTTAATTAACAGTTTCAACATCTTTTAAAATAATAGAGTAGGAAGAATATTTTGCCTGAGGTCTTGACTGTACAGAAAGACAAGGGCAAAACATTGTCCCCATACTGACCTACTGACCAAACCAAATTAAATTTTTTATAGAATCTACCAATGTATGAAAACAGTTGATTTTATAATTTTACAGTGTGACTACAGAAACCCGCGGCCACTTGTGAAAGTACAGCCAATCATAGCACAACTTTTAAACAATATAACTGGAGTTTGCGGTTTTGATTCCAGAGAAACCATTGGGATTGCTTATTCTTATTGGATAGTTTTATGGTTTGTATATTTCAGTTGGCCAAATCAAAGTGACCCCGGTTTCTGTAGTCGCACTGTATAAATGTGTTATCTGGTGTCCTTCACCACAAATTATGTTAACCAACTGTTCATGCATCCAGGTACGGAGTGCTGATCCTAATATTCTCACTGCATTGACGTGGAGAAAACATGTAATTGCCACTGAAATATCTGGTGGGCACCGGAGCAGAGAGTTATGGAAATATCTAATTGCACAGTTGCTGGACAGGATTTGGGAACTCCATCTACATGCCTGGGTCTGGGATTTTCTAGGTGTTGCTTGCTTCCTGTGTCAAAAAGACATGGTTTCTAAGTAAGTAGTTAGTTACTTCACTAGGAAAGAAAGTTGGAATACTCATATAAACTCAGAAAAAATTCTGAGCCCCTAATGGGATTTGAACCCATGACTTTCCGAACACCGGGCGGATGCTCTACCCACTGAGCTATAGAGACTCTTGGGGAGCTAGGTCAATTAACTTGGTTCTTGTAGATGTTGAGCTGACTAGTGACCTGCTCACTGCAAGGTTCGACGAGCCATATATATATACAGTGGTTGTTGTGTAGATTTGCTGAGTGTGGCATATATCACTAGGAAAGAAAGTTGGAACACTCATATAAACTCAGTTACTCCTGAATGTTTAGTAAGTACTAAGTTAGAACAAAAGGTACAAGCAAGTTCTACTAAAGCTAATGGAACAGTTTGCCTTGCTTACTGTCGTCCATGTCCATGCACCTTCATGTTTATCTCGGGGAATGAGCATGACTGACAGCCAGTTCCCATGCCAACTCGACTTGTCTGGAATAGAACCATGTTGGACATCATATCTTCCTATTGTCCACTTACAGGGGGAAGCGTTCCCAACTATTGCAAAAATAGATCAATTTTGTGCCCAATCTATCTGTCCTCTAATCCAGTCCCGAAGGCATTGTGCTCTTGTGAAAGGTGCTCAACTTAGAAGTTCAAGCTCATCAGCTCAGTTAAAAAATGCTCAATGCCAATAGTTCTATAAAAAGTGCTACTAATTAAAAGTTGTTTATAGAATTCGAGCATTTTTGTATATTACCACCAGTTGATGGGTCAGGCTTTTTTATTACCAAGAACTATTAATTCTAAGTTGGTGTGCCCATTAAAGTTCCTTCCCACGGGGCACTTGAATAGCAAGTGGAACGATGGAGCCCAGCCTGCCAAAACTAGTTTTCAGAAGCCAACCCAAGCCGAGAGGGAGAGATGGAGATTGAACATATAGTAGCAAGGGGAAAGCAAAGGAAGGACTGGAAAGGGCAAGGAAAAGGAATAGGAGGGGCAGGAAAGAGCAAGGGTAGGGCAAGGAAGGGTCAGGAAAGGGCAAGGGTAGGGCAGGGGAGGGTCAGGAAAGGGCAAGGGTAGGGCAAGGGAGGGTCAGGAAAGGGCAAGGGTAGGGCAGGGGAGGGTCAGGAAAGGGCAAGGGTATGACAATGGCAGGGCAGGGTAGGGTCAGGTAAGGGCAAGGGAGGGTAAGGAAAGGGCAAGAGAGGGTCAGGAAAGGGCAAGGGTAGGGCAGGGGATGGTCAGGAAACGGCAAGGGTAGGGCAAGGGAGGGTCAGGAAAGGCCAAGGGTATGGCAAGGGAGGGTAAGGAAAGGGCAAGGGTAGGGCAGGGGAGGGTCAGGAATGGCATAGGAGGGAGAGACTATAATTATAGTTACCAGACAATTACAGACAATTACATTTTCAGATCTTAGATTTTAGATTTCAGTTTGTAAATTGTAAATTATTGATTGTAGATTGACTCTGAAAAGCCCCACAGGGGAGAGATCAATAAAGTATTGTATTGTATTGTAATTACTGTGCACCATTATAAATCATGCCATTGATGCAAAGGTAGGGCAGGGGAGGGTCAGGAAAGGGCAAGGGTATGACAATGGCAGGGCAGGGCAGGGTCAGGAAAGGGTAAGGGTATGACAATGGTAGGGCAGGGGAGGGGCAGGGCAGGGTCAGGTAAGGGCAAGGGAGGGTAAGGAAAGGGCAAGGGTAGGGCAGGGGATGGTCAGGATACGGCAAGGGTAGGGCAAGGGAGGGTCAGGAAAGGGCAAGGGAGGGTCAGGAAAGGCCAAGGGTATGGCAAGGGAGGGACAGGTAAGGGCAAGGGTAGGGCAGGGGAGGGTCAGGAAAGGCATAGGAGGGAAACTATAATTATAGTTACCAGACAATTACTGTGCACCATTATAAATCATGCCATTGATTATAAATTAATGACCAACACGACTCTTACTATTTTTATAATTATTAATAATTATTAATATGTTATCACTGCAGGCAGTATGTAAAAGAGTGGCGGGACCGTGGTGTTGAGGTAGTGCTGTGGACTGTCAATCATCCAGTAGAGAAAACCTATTTCACTAAGCAGCTCAAATGTGCCATTATAACCGACTGTGCGAGAACAGATACAAAGCACGTTGAGCAAACAACATAACACATCAGCATGCTGGATATCTGAACAAAACAGAATAAAATGTTGGTGCTTACATTATCTCAATGCACTCTACTTTACAAGTTTTGCTTTGGTTCTTAACCATTGTAGAAAATCTAACTTAGTTAGGCAGAGGAAGAAACTGCGCTCCGAAAACGTTATCATTACCATGAACTTATAGTTCTAGATTACTGGCTTTAAAAGAACGTAAATATATATTTACAAACATCCATAACACTGTTACAATTAATGCTACTACAGACTATTATTACTAGTTGTAGCTACCGCTAAGTGCCAACAAGATAAAATACATAAAGATCAAATTTAGTAGAGTGAATTTTGATAGTATCCTGAGCAAATATACACAGGAAGCGAGATGTAGACGTGCTAACTCTTCCCGCTTGTTTTTGGTTTAGTTTGGGTTAATCACCCATAGTTTTCAAATAGCTGTAGTTCAGCAGATTGTTCGTCTGAAGGGTGGCACACTATCCTGTTAAAGTATGACTTTGAGTCTGTTGTTTCTGAATTATGAGTTTCACTCATCTTGTCATAAAGTGTCATGTGGCCGATGAGAACACATTTTATTATTTTCTTGATCACTCGAGATGTTTTTGCATACTGTACTACTTTTGCACATCGGCTCTATGATGCTGCTGCCTCGGCAGCCTTAAATGTGTCTTCACTTGGGTGGCTCATTGGCAATTACTGCTGCTGCTACTGCTACTACTTTAATTATTGCCAAGTGCTACTATAACTGCGAGTTCGATGGAAGCATTTAAATAAAACAACAAAAATAAAAAGTAATAAATAAATATACTGTACCAGTATCAGTACTAGTCAGCAAATGATATCAGCGGTCAAATATAATATTGATGTTCTATCAACTTATACCAACCAGTCACAGTAGCAGATCTAGGTGGGGGAGGACCGTCCAATTTTTTTTTAATATTTGAGAGGCGGTACTTCCTAATAAATATATAATGAAAAATGTGCTGAAAGTTCAGGAAATACTATTTTAGAGACTCTAATTTCAAAATCTCTAGATCTGCCCCTTTTAGATATCTAGAGAGGTGGTATGCATTTGGGTAAATTCTGGGGTTAACCAGAAGCTGCTTGAATGAAGGACACTATTAATTGTATAACCAGACACTCCACACCTTTATATATAACCATCTGACTGAAGGCAAAGGAGTTCTTTTGTGACTGTGCACAACAATCAATGATATAACTACGTATTTACCTCAGTTCTGCCACATTAAATCCATTTTTGAAAATTGTATTTGGAAGGACGGTGGGAAGACAGTGTGAAATCAATCCTACCCGATAATAAACCAATTGGTTTATATTTCTATACTAATGTACTTTAAAGTACAGTTATGTTGAAGACGAAATCTCCATTGCCACCATAAGCCCTCCCAAAATAAGCCGGCTCCCCTGAAAATAAACCCAAAAAAGCTTTTTGAATGAAGATAAGTCCTGCCAGGGCTTATTATCAGAGGTTTAGTAACAGTATTGTATGTATGTTGGTAAGTTTGTTTGTAGGTATGTGGCTTGGGAACAGTATAGAGGGCTTGGTAGAATCTTACCCAAGTATTCCCAACATGACTCAACATTATATTTTATTACAACCTACAAACCTAGAGTTGTATTATTACATCAGGCAGCAAGTTTATTCAACAAATTTGAAATTTCTGTCACTTACTTGCCTTATTTAAATAAAACGTTAAATTCATTTCCTGTCCAGTATTATCCTCGTGAAAAGTGGCGAAAATTAAATGGCCTTTCGCACACTAAATAAATACTAAAGTAACTAAAATGTAAGGTTTACTTTTAAAAAATTCATTACATGTCGATTTTCATCAAAGCAATGAGTACACATTTTTTTGTCTCCATTTTTGCTCTCACTGGCAATGTTACCGCTACTAAAGTAACAACACCACAACATTCAGTCACTTGACAAGATATTTGTACAGGTAAAGTTTGACTGAACTATTTAGGACATTTTCTCATTTAAAACTATTTAAAATTATAAAGACTGATGCATGTATTGGATTTGTCTACACACCACACCTTCGCATGTATGCATGCACTTATCACCTAAAGCGAACAATGCTTCAAATTTACTTTGAAAATTTTAATATTGCAGAGGGGTTTTGTTCCTTTGTTTTGAAATGAATATCGCTCAACATTACATTTTACTATGTTTCTACTTTCATAGAAATTATATATCCGGTGCCATTTTTGCTTTAAAAACTGGCCAAATCAAACATCGAATCATTTTTTCGGCCATGTTTTATGTGAAACTACACAGTTTTCACACATTATTGTGCATTATAAAATATTTTGACTAAATTTCGAATCAATTTCTGAACCACTGCCTCAAATCCAAGATGGTGACATTGTCACCTCGTAGGCCACTGTAATTGAAATTACTAATTTGCCGAAATTAGTTTGTGGAGTGATTTCGGTTTTGGTAGCTTCCACAATTCATTGAGATTTCAAGAAAAAGGCAAAAAGCACTTCTGGACTGGGAATGATCCCATGAGAATAACGAACCTTGTGTTCATTCTTGATGTATCACTATCACTATATTAAATTCTCCCAATTAGTTTCATGAACAATATTTGAGTAGGAGAATTTAACAAAACAAACGTTACTTGGTTTTGGGCAGAAAGTATGTTGGGAGTGTTATCTTATGGCATTTAACAAAATGGTTGCATAATTTTGCCATTAATTCTGTGGTCTTACAGCAACAAGACCTGTGTCCTAGTAAAATTGAAAATTTGGAAGCTCGGTACCAGTAGCGTGTCTGCCATTATGTATGCGTGCACTGTTAATTATAGATCTGTTCGTGTACGTGTGTAATTCTCGTGTTAAATGGTTTTTTTACTGGCTTTCAACAAACCACTTTTGTTACGCACAAGTCATCAGCTTTCCTTGAGGCAGATGGATGTCTCCAAGATACCACAATACTGTAAAGCATTCACAGATCAGCTGTCTTCACCAAACATCAGTTATGACTCAATTGAAAGATAACACCTTCTTGGCTGCTTTTGTATTCAATATATGAAGTCGGCCAATGCTGTCATATATCACTTTGTACCGGTCAAGAAACACTTCTCACTGAGGATATGTATGATGCTCGCATACCCTTGCAAATTTCGTGGCACCATATCATTGTGACACGTCAGTACCAATACAAATCATACAAAAATACATACACCCTCAATGTGTGACATATTACCAACTTGGATAACTCATAAGATTGCAACACTATGAATTCTTGTGCAGAAAAAGTGCTCATGAGATATCATAAACACACACTATCACACCGAGTTGTTAGTTCAGAACTGGAGATGTTTGCAGTACTGAGCTACTACCCACTGCCCTTCCTGTAAGGCACCACACAGTTGGACATAAACAGTTTCTTTGGTTGGCAACTGGATATGCCTACTGCTGCACGATGCCTCTTGCTGTAAGGCAGTGTATTCTTGGTGATCTACAGTTTCTTGGATCGGCAACTGGATATGTCTATTCCTGCACGATGCCTCTTGCTGTAAGGTAGTGTATTCTTGGTGATCTACAGTTTCTTGGATTGGCAACTGGATATGCCCACTGCTGCACCATGTCTCTTGCTGTAAGGCACCGCATAACTGGATATGTCTATTCCTGCATGATGTCTCTTGCTGTAATGCACCACATCCTTGGAGATCTACAGTTTCTTCGATTGGCAACTGGATATGCCTACTGCTGCACGATGTCTCTTGCTGTAAGGCATTGTATCCTTGGAGATCTACAGTTTCTTGGATCTGCAACTAGATATGTCTATTCCTGCACGATGCCTCTTGCTGTAAGGCACCACATTCTTGGAGATCTACAGTTTCTTCGGTTGGCAACTGGATATGCCTACTGCTGCACGATGTCTGTCACTGTGAGGCACCGCATCCTTGGTGATCTACAGTTTCTTCGATCAGTAACTGGAGACATCACACAACAACAGTGGAGAATGTACAATGGTTGCACTTCACCGAATGCTGTTGCAGAACACATTCCTCTTGTAGAAATATAGTGAAGGGGATGCAGGTATCTACAGATCGTACAGAGGTTGTTTACAAAACCTCTGTATGTGATGATCATATATCTGTACCGCAGATATTATTCGCAGATATACTGACTTATGCAGTACTCAAACTGCAGATCTTGGTATCAGGGAAACAAAGTCAGTCTGACATTCGTTGCTCAGAGATCAGGCCTCTAACAGACTCGCTCACTTCCATCAACACATCCATGGCTTGCAATCTTCACAATTAAAAGATTTCAGGCCTCAAATTGATTTTGAAACATTCTGAATTTGTCACATATCCTGATGAACAGTTTTATCAAGTGCTTGATTCGTGCTTGAAGTAGTACTTTTCAAGCATGTGTTCTTCCTTACACATAGCCATAACATGATACGTGTGCATCAACAGTCTTGGAAATCTCGCAGTGAAGTACCGCACATAGCCATCAGGGATCGTGCCCAGGGCATCTCGCACGTGGTCAGGTAGTTCTCGATAATGATGTTTCTGGGAGAGAATGGATATATGTATTAAATATCTAGAAGACTATTCTGTGAATACTGACGACATTTCAAATGAATTTCTGATTTCGTAAATCAATACTTTACATTGTTTAAACAAATTACAGGCGAATCTTGTTTGTTGTTATTCATGAACCTTGTATCCAATTGGAACGGATGTTTGACACAAAGGTGTCTATGTTTGAACTGCCAGAAATATTAGGAATGGAAGAAAATGTATGAGCAGTTTCTGTGTAAGCTTCAATAATTTATTGTGTGGGCTAACTTTATATGTGCTTCAGAACCCATGCTATAATCCGCTTCAACTGTCTTTTTAATCTGGCCATCCAAACAAACTTTGAAGCCAGAAGCACAAGCCTATATATTTGAGTTCTTCGCACTGGTCATTAATATTTTACCGTATACCTTGTTTTATTGGAATGACTTTCCTAGGAATTCCAGGAACCCTGTTACAAAGAAATCTGTAGGATTAAAAACGTCTTTCACATAGTCAAAACTCCCATACATTGCTTTGATTGCTTCTACAAACGTCTGAAGCAGTTCTCTTAATTGGTTGTGTTTCATATGCACACAAAAATTGGTAGAATAATGAATGTGCCAGCATGAATGTGTCACACGACTAATTTGTTTACCAGCTCAGTGTGAGACGTTCTAATGTGATAATAAGGTCACACAAGAGAGATGTTACCTTGTTTCTCATGGCCCTCAAGAGGTCACGCACTTGAGCTCCTTTGTACGTTCTGAATTTTCTCAGATCTGTCAATGATAATAAAAAACAGTAATAAGCAAGAGTGATTGACGTTGTAGGAAGGGGAAGGCTGATATAGTGAACATTTATTCTATACATGTTACTAATATGTTGCTGATGTTACATTTTCCTATGTGTGATACCATTTTCTTGTGGATGCCATAATGAATAAGTGCAATTGAGAATGTGTGTGCATGTGTGCGTGTGTGTGTGTATGCATGTGCATGTGCATGTATGCATGTGCATGTGCATGTGCATGTGCATGTGCATGTGCATGTGCATGTGCATGTATGCACGTATGTCATTGGGAGGAGTGTTGAATGGTTCTTCAAAATTTTTGAGTGCTCGCAAAATTTGGTCCTTGCTCGAATTACTTGCAAAATTTTGGAGGGTGCTCACTTTTTGTAATTCAGTGCTCACTTGCTCGTGTTCACAAAAAATAATGCTCTGCTCGCATGCTTGCAAATGCTTGTGAAGACCATTCGACACCCATACTGGGGTGAAAGTTACTGGATATGAAAGTTAACACAACTATTACCATGTGCAAATGCTTGTTAGGGTTTAAATTAGAATGAAGATTATAGTTTAGGATTATGTTGCTGGAGCAAATGTTAAGGTTAGTATTTAGAATTAGGATTTTAGTACTTGGGATTCCTTCTTGGGGTTGTAGTTGATTTGAGGTCGTTGTTTCTCTTATCCAAGCACAGGGTAATCATTATATAGATTAGCTTTCATGTTTTAGTCATTTGGTTTAATGGATTGTGAGCTTGTCTGTGTTTAGTTAGCATATTCATAGGTACTGACATACTCGTGTTTAGTTATTCCTACAATTCAGGTAAGATTTCCATTTTCAACTTTAGTATTTGTAGGGATAAACAGTTACCTTCCTGTAATTCGGATCCAAGATGGACTTTCCAGTCTCCCCTTACAACTGGAATCGAGTCTTTCTGGAGAGCAGATAGAATCTGTGACTCGTCTGGCTCTTTCTCAATACGATCGCTTACATCCTGCAAACATATTTACATTTTAGAAAAAATTGAAAATTACTCTAACACAACATGTGGATCAATCATATAGGGCAATCGTTTGCCCCTTACTTCCCATGTCTCAGCTCGTTAATTCAACAAATTGTTGAAACTTTGTACCCTTGGTAAAACAGCATACTATACAACTGCTTTACATCTTATTCTCACAGAGACATCTGATTCATGTGCGCATTGGTGCCATTATTATGACATAACTCTGAGGTTACAACAATTAATCTTGCATAGAAGAATACGCAAGCAGCAAATCAATTCTAAAATGCCAATAAACACAACTGGCCCGATTCCGGCCTCATCAGTACAGACCATCTACGATCGTCAATCAGGTGTTTTTCTCAAGCAATGCAAATTCGCTGCATATGCTACGAAGATATACATCTCTACCCATTTTGAAAATCTTTTTTGTTATAATTCTCAGAAACTTTTGACTGACAGATGGATCTTTTACTTTCAACATTCTAGAGGGGACAAGTTATTGTTTCATATTCATGCAACAAAATGCCTATCAAGGTATATGTCAATCGATTGAGCATGTCAGACAAGATCACAAATTCCTTGATTTCCATGAGTCTCGACATAAGTACGACTGACTATGATACACTGAATAGAACTCACCTGAAAAAATGCTAACTGCTTCTCTCTATTCCAGAAAAACGGATGTCTCAATATTGCCTTTGTTGGAGGTCTAGAATGGAGAGGTCAAGAGAGGGGTAAGTCGTCAGATGTGAAGGCCACATTTTGAGCATGCAAAAGATAGTGATGCCAAAAATATACTAATGTGGCTCAGCTATAGAGAAAAAAGTGTTCTGTATATGTCGCTGAGGAAAAAGAGCAGTCTTGTCCGCTTGATTAAGTAGATTAAAAGTTATCAAAAGGTTTTAAATAGTTTGAAAGACCATTTGTTTTTCATTCTCAACAGTTTTATATGCTGTCCCTCAGGATAACGACAACGATCCAACAAAATTTGATCGATGTATTCTCCATCAGTTTGGATTCGTGTTTGGCAGGTAAACTAGCTCTCCTCACGTTATTTCATGATTCATGTTGTAAAATGTTTTGCAGTAAGTGTCAGTAAGTGCTGCTTACCTATCTGCTTGAGCAGGGCTTAACATTGACTGAATCAAGTCCCTTGCTACCACCGCACCTACAAAAGAAGACAGCATCAATAATTATATACGCCAGAGAGTTGCTCTAGAGTGTAGATCAGTAACAGCATTCCTTTCTGGATGAAGAAAATAGTTGTTAAAACAGAGTTAGATTGAGCCTGTGTTCTTGACATTGATACAAAGTCTACCCTTGATAGTTGTGATAGTCTTACAAAACTCTAAAAGTAATAATGCAATTCATACAACTGAAGATTATGCGCATTTTGAAAGATCGAATGCACCTGCTTAGAAGGAATACCATTCCACAAAATGAGCCACAAAGAGAGAAACGATTCTACCACATTTTCTCCATTAAACCGCCTCACTGATTAAACTTGAAATAAGTGCCCCGCAACAGTATAAAGAAAAATGTACGAGAGAAGGAACTGAGTATCGATTAAGAAACTCAGTCAAGCCAAACCAATGAACACCATACAGCAAGTCAGACTGTAAAATCTTTATGTGTATTGTTATTTCTTTGACGTGATGCCTTCAAAATGAAAGAAATTATTATAAAAAACGGGCGAAGTGCAAGTCAAAATCTTTGTTATTATTATCATAAAGCGACCCCACAAATTTCTACCCCCTTCTCACATGAAATTCTAAATAAGCAATAAGTCTCATAAGACACTTCAAACTGAACATTTATTGACTAACTTTGTCATTAATAAATAAGTAAGGGGTTCACAAAGGGCTACGGAAATCTTTTCATGAACATCTGAGTACTTACATTCAGCATGAATAATTTTGTCCAGGTTAAATTCGCCGGCTATAATATTGCCTTGTCGTCTGTACTGGTCACCAAACGGATGAAGCCCTCCTGATAATACATAGTAGA
The DNA here is from genome assembly GCA_026413505.1 of Epizoanthus ramosus. Taxonomy (NCBI): domain Eukaryota; kingdom Metazoa; phylum Cnidaria; class Anthozoa; order Zoantharia; family Epizoanthidae; genus Epizoanthus; species Epizoanthus ramosus. The sequence continues at coordinate 13,093 of JANVCJ010148587.1, forward strand.
ACACACAGCCACTAGAGAATACATCCACTGAACATTTCTGAAACAGCAAGATATGGTCCAGGTGAACAATTGCTGCATATGTTCAATAAATACCTGTTCAGTCAGACTATGTGTATTCTTGTCCATATTTAAAGTACTTGTCTCACAATAAGAGGCCAAGACCGCTCAATATCTATTTATAACTGCCTCTTGCTCACCTGTACTCCAACCAATCCCAGAAGTTTCAATTAACTTGAAAAAGCCCTAAGACCTCCCACCCCACCATGTTATTATGGTAATATAATATAAGTCCTTCCAAAAAACACTAAATGGAAGATAAAGTCTCTTTCTCTCTAGGTGAGATATTACAATAAATGAACTCTTGAGAAGACATCGTTAGTCTGTGTACCTACCATTTTGCAATCTGCTTTGAACATTTCTGGAGCAATCCAGCCATCAGTTCCAATGGCACCCGATTTCATGGTTATGGAGTGTCGCCCATGCGTGATCTTCTTGCACAAACCGAAGTCTGATATCATTGCCTTCATCTGGCCACTGGCATTGGGTTTGGATAGCAGTACATTGTGTGGCTTGATATCACGATGAACTGCATGTAAAGGATGATAAAGTGTACAGTCATGAATAAGTTATTATGAAATCTGTGTCTGTACTGTACTGTACTGTACTGTACTGTACTGAGAAAGCATTTCCATAGACAACACAATGCACAAATTAGTTACTATCAAGTTTCTCCCACTATAGAGAATTATATATATCGAAAACAATCCAAATTATGAACCAGATATCCCAACAACAACAACAACAGCAACAACAATGAAAACAATGACAACAACAACAATGAAAACAATGACAACAACAACAATGACAACAACAACAATGGCAACACTTTCTTGGTAACTTAAACTGAACAAGTTGAATGTACTTGAGACAACCACGGAAGGCAATAAAAAGATAGATTCATAGTCAATATCAATCAATATCTTTATTTAGTACCGTTTTTACAAATTTAAACAAAGAATAAGTAATAATTAACAGACAGATAGTAGGAGAGTTAGAGTTATAACTTAGGATGGTACCAATTTAAGATAATTCCATTCAAATCTCTTGATAAGCAACAATCTTGGACAATTGTGCAGTTTAGCAATCCACTAATGACACTCAGAGTTAATATGTATTGGGAGGAAGTGACTTGCTTCACTGCCACACAAAACAGTCACGAACAAACAAAAATTAAATGGACATGGAGATTTGCTTTAACGAGTCTGGCATAAACAACACACATTGGTAGCACCAAGTACAACAGCTATGAGAACTATACTCTTTAAATTCAAAACATCATGGGAACGGAGTGTCCTTTCATGAACGTTCGAGATAGAGACTTAATTTTTATGCAAAAACATGAACAAAATTTAACAAAATGTGGTCAAATGATCTTGTGATGTTTCTTCGTGCTAGAAAATGTGCAAAGTGTGTTATAGCCTTGTCTGCAGGCACTCTAAGAGCAGTTCCAGTGGCAAATAAAGTAATTTGTTTTGGCACAATAGTGGCAAAGGATGATGAATAAGTGATAATAATTACACCTCCATCACTCTCGCTCTCCATCATTTGCCATCACTCACTTAGCATTACTCTCAGAGCTACCTGAGGAGGGACACTAATTCTCACCTATGTTTAGCGAATGCAAGTGATCAAGTCCTGACATTGCCTGCTGCAACACTTCAACCAAGGTCAGCCCATGGCGGTCAAATCGTGGGTCCTCTACAAACTACAACAGTAAATTTAAGAGACAATATCAAGATACACCCAAAATAGCATGGACGTTGTGTTCGATGTTGACTAGGATATTATGAGAGGCAACAGTAATCAACAGATTACTGCCCTCAGGATTTAGAGTTAGAGGAGTTTGAGCTCATGTTTGGCATTAGGAAATGTAGATATTTTCTAGACAAGTTTTCCACTTCTGCCATAAAGGGATTGCTGAATAAAATTTTCATGTTGATTTCTTTGTTGTTAACT